>AP028436.1:21959765-22246452 GCA_036509395.1 Antheraea yamamai | reverse complement strand
GATTAAATTCATTTAATGGTTTGGACGACCTGCATGTTGTTTAAATAAAAATAAGGACGTGTCTGAGGCTCGGTTGGCAGTTCGTTCGAGCACCACATCTTGTACCGAATGTGTCAAAATTATACACTCATAGTGTGAATTACGACTAGATGCTGTAGTCCCACGCTGCGTCTCGGAGAACAAAATCGTTCACAAAAGCTGAGGCAAATTAAATCGTCGAAGTCGAGCTATAATGCATAATACAACCCTATGATTTTATAAATCACAGTGCTTATAATTGAAATTTCATGCGCACGTAGTCGTGGAACTGTGAATCTTGTGCTTTTTGAGTGTACCGAACCTGGCATTATAAAACTGCTGAAGGCTATATCTGACAACTCTCTGAAATATAGTATAATTTAGACTGGTCGTTAAAAATTAAATTTTTTGCGACGCCCCCTGAAAAGCTCCCTTTTGATGAGAAAACACTGGGAATTTTTTTTTTTTTTTTTTAATTCAAAAGAACACGTGCCTTTAGACGATCTAAGTTAATTTTTGGGTATAATCATTTTTTCTCTGAAAGTATCTTATTAAATTTGAAATAAATATTATTTTAAATTTGAAAATAGTTAACAATGAAACTCCTTCATTTTTGGTCTTTTTATACTTATGTGAGCAGTCACGTATGAATTATTTTCATAAAAAGATCTTAAAAAAATATCAGATGCGCATGCCCTGGACGTCTTTTAATATACCAAACAACTGGGAAAATTTTTGAATTTAGATTTTTGTTTATTGTTAATTTGATCAAATATTGTTATTTTTATTAATTTGAGTTCTATAATTTTTTATATTTCGAATAAAATTGTATTTTTCCTGAAAAATTCCCAAAAAAAATGATTATACCCAAAAATTAACTTAGATCGTCTAGAGGCACGTGTTCTTTTGAATTAAAAAAAAAAAAAAATTTCCCAGTGTTTTTTCATCAAAAGGAAGCTTTTCAGGGGGCGTCGCAAAAAAAATAATTTTTAACGACCAGCCGAATAATTACACTCCTTATCAATCTCTGAATATAGCCGTAAGATAGTTCGTTCGCGTAATACAATCAAGAGTTTCATATAAAACAAGGTAAAATTATTATTATAGGCGTTTATTTGTTCTTAAACTGTCCCGATGTTATACATACAATATAATAGGTATTTATACCCACCTTTGTATTATACACAGTTCTATATTCAGAGCGGTCAAAAAGTTTGAGCAGGATTATAAATTCCGTTAATCGAATTTCGTGAATTTCGCGGTGACAATTGCTTGATTAATAACGGGAAATGTATTTTTTCATAAAATAAACATTAAAGGGATTTTATATATAGCATTTCTTGTTCAGGTGCAATGAAGTATATACACGTCTTGATGGATATTATTTGAAATTAAAAACAAAGGTCAAATGATAGTGGAGCGCTCGAAATTGGATGGCGTTGCGGCGCGGCGCCGACACACGCAATGCCGGAAGGGTCATTTGATGCGCAACTATTAATCAAATAGCGCGATGTGTTGTGCCTTCGCTTTAGACTCGCCTTTTTATTATAAAAGCGATATAATGCTTGAGAGAAAGAAAGGTCATTTGTTACACGCACAGGCATTGATATTCAAATATATAGGTAACTATTAAAATAATTAAGTATAACAAGGTTATAATGCATAAGAAATAATAAAACAAGTAAAATTCAAATCAATTATTACTTCAGTTAATGTTTTTCTATAATACAATTTCGGGGTGTATGTGTGTGTTGGTTCTTTTTCTACTCGTAAATCTCGTTTCTTGTAAAGTTAAAAAAGGATCGTCCAGGTTACTGAAATTTCGTTACGTAAAATTTTACTTCTGGTTTAGTATGTTAGAAAAAAAAATCAAATTTCATTTTATTTTTGAAAAGATCAACTAGTTTTCTTTGTGAATCGCTGCGTTTAATATCTTATTATAAATTTGTTCAATTCGAAAAACTAGTACATAAAATCCGAATTTCAAATATGAGTATTCTTAAGAAATCCATAACTAGATAAATGAACGTAATAGAATAAAAACAGTGATGTGTTCACGTTCATATTTACTAAAAGTGCAATTAGACTGAATATGAACGAATTTCAGAACTTCTCCTTTTTTCGTTGATACAAACATCGCTGACGGCTAGTCATTCAAATAAATTAACCTTATATCCACCAAATTATAAGTATTTCTTTCTGCTATTAGTTTTGCTGATTATAATCAAATATTGTAGATGTTTATACATGCTATTAAAAAAGGAACTTACGCAGGCTATTCCATGGTTGCAAGTGATTCTGCAAGAAACGTGTCAAACGCTGTATCCGTTTCAGAACGAAGCTCGTGAACGGTCGTAGTCCTCGCAAAAATCGAATTTTCAAAGTGTCTGAAAAGGCACATGTATTCTCATTTTGAATCGAACAACTTGTATTTTACTATTTTGTATTTACGTTAGATATTTCTATTTCGTCTATTCAATACTGAAAATAGTACGTTTCAATTTTATTAAGTAATACTACAAAATCATTAAAAAAGAAGAAAATGTCAAAGAAACTAGATCAGGCACTTGAGTAGATTACTCAATCCTGTTCGAAGTGTAACAATATTCGTTATATATGTGTCGTTGCATTTCAAAATGAGCTTAGTCCGATTTTAGCCGTTCCTAATATTTTACGTTATTATTCAAGATCTTCAAAATGTGTTCATGTAAAATATAAAAATCATAAAAAAAAAAACTAAAAATCTTATGAACGGCTAAATTTGAACTTAGTTCGCGGTGTATAAAAACTAGAAATCTTAAATAACTTAAACATGTTATATGAACGATTAAAATTGGATTTGGCTCATTTTGAATTGTAACGACTCATATTATACACTAGCCGTGCCTGCGACTCCGTCCGCGTGGAACCTAATGGAAAAAAAACAGTCATTAATAAAATCATCTGAATGTATTAAGTCCATTTACTTATCCACTTTCCTCTCGTACTTAAGTCGCGTCGTCATTAAATTTACAATATTTTTTGATAGAGTGAACGGATATTCGGATTTTAATAAAACCAAGACTAAATGTTACTCGAGGATATGCTTTATGATTTTCTTGGAAAGGTTTGAAAGGTGAACGTAGTACTTTAGCAGTGATGTGTGTTCAAACAAACAGACGGACAGATAGATATTTCTAAATTTTTTTTTTTTCAAACTTGTTGGTTTCGCACAGAGGTCAATTAAAATTGGCAATATAAAGGGAGAGAGGAGTGATCGCAATTTGATACAATACACTATTCACTCCCTTGACGTGTTGCATCGGCATTATAAAAATGATTGAAATGTATTTTATTACTTACTAGTGGGCGCGGCAAACGTTGTCCCGCCCTGATTATAGAAATATCCTTGACAAATTATATACCAAAACCTTCCTCGTGAATCACTTTATACGCTGGTGAAAACTGCATGAAAATCCGTTCAGTAGTTTTTGAGTTTATCGCGAACAGACAGACAGACAAACGCAGTAGGGGACTTTATTTTATATTATGTAATGATTCCAAGACACCTGCAACAATTTTTGCTTTTGATTGATGTGTATTGTATATCTATCTGTGTGGAATTTCAAAACGACGATATGGAATCTCAGTGGTAATGTATACGGACACCGCATCAGTCCACGTAGTTTCGAATCGTACAAGTATGCTTTTTTGGTAAAGAAAAACATCCTGAGAAAACCATAGGACAGTGGTAAGGTATCTTTTAAAGCCTACATGAATGGTTACTACCGTCATGTGATAAAGATAGTAGTATTTCAAAACCAGTCCTCCGTCTGGGCTTAGCGTGTTTACCATTGTTTTTTAACATGAGCCGAGATCGTGTTGAAATGCAAAATCTATAAAGCATTACAAAACTTGACATGTCTGGTTTAACCTTCGTATAACTCAATTAAGTAATCTCTATAAAGACTGGAATAACTATAACGATTCAAATATTCGTGTATGTTCTTAAATAATGAGTCATATAAAGCTTCTGTTGGTTGTAACAAATCACAGTTGAAGTCACCAGAAGTCAGGCGTGTCGTTGAAGTCCGCTTAGATATCGAGTGTCGATTACTGTTTAATACACTTAAGCTTTTATCTAATCTGTAACGCTAGGGATGATATAATATTTTTTTATTATTATTTTACTAGCTGACCCGGCCACGCGTTGCTGTGGCTCATTTATTACGTGTTGAGTTGCATAAAACACGCGTACCATAAAATAAACTGGAGTCGGAAAAGAAATTCAAAATTAAAATGTGGTGCCATCTATAACAGTGAGTCGTATAGTATTCTGTCAACAAACTAATTAAAAGCGCCATCTTTTCGAGACTAATGAAACTTACCATTAATAACAATAATCAATTTTGACAATCATTTAATATGTAATTTAAAATATTCAGGCCATTCATCGAAATATAAATTATCCTATCGCTCAAGTTGGAGCAAATTATACGTAAAGGCCAACGTTTCACGAAGATCGGTTGAGTAGTTTCAGAGTTTATCGTGGACAAACATAATGACATTGGATTTTTATATATTTATATTTTTGGCAATTATTTTCCCAAATTATTATTGCCATTGTCGATGTAATATTACGAGCATCTTGGGATAATCTCAATGCTCTGACAAGATGATGGCCTTCTTGTTAGAACTTTTCATCTCATTTCATCATCATCATCATTTCATCATCATCATTATTTCAACATCTCAGAATTCATGCTCCGTGGTATTATTTTCCATCCACTTCACTCGTGCACAATAAATAAACTATATTCAGTAAAATGACAACAGAATTACAAAATACAGTGTCAAATAATTCAAGATTATGAATAAGATATAAAATTCACTACACGACAGCCTAAGATCCAGCCAAAAATCTAATTAATTATTAATCGAGCATGTTCCATGGGTATTTGCCGAGTCTAAGTTGCGGCGGTCTTGATGTGCTACAAGTTACAATTTAGTATTAGATATTATCTAGATTATACTATATTTGAGTCGTGTGATTTTGTGTTATAGTTTGTGAATAAATATTATTATTACGTCGATCCCATTACATTAGGTTTTATACTTGTATTTAGACTCACCACAATTGCAATTTAGAGAAGTCTAATATAATTATCACCACATATTATAAAACAAAGTCCTCTGCCACGTCCGTCTGTCTGTTCGCGATAAACTCAAAAGTACTCAACGGATTTTCAAGCAGTTTTCACGTTATATTTTCTACATTCAATTTGTCTACGTTTTTTTATTATCCGGACGGGACAACGTTCGCCGGGCCCGTTAGTTATATTATAAATGCGAAGTTGAGTTTATTCTTTACGCTTTCGCGTTTTAATTTCTCAACCAATTATCATGACATTTTGCAGACAGGTTGTAAAGGGTATGGAAAATGACTTAGGACCTTTCATCCCGAGTAAATATACTGTTCCCTAGGGATATATCAAATCTATGTTAAGGCGAGCGAACGGCACGCAAAAGATAATAAATATTATTTAATAGCTTAATGCAGAAATTTGGTATTGGCTCATGTCATTAGCCAGCCAATAATTCCACCGCTGTCACGTACTGATGCCGATTCGAATTTATAAAATATCTGTATTTCTCAATACGGTTATTTAAATTCTTTGACACTTCTAAATTGAACATGTAAACGAAAAAAGTTAATCTCCATCGATAATAAAATTGTCTATGATATTGCTATCAAATCATCATTATATAGTACTAGTGGGCGCCCAGTGGCCGACATTCGACCATAGTTCATTGAATTTTTAAAGTTTGAACTTTATTTGGGTTCTTTTATCAAAGGGTATAACCTCTATAATGAAAGGCTTTCATCATGCCTACTCAGTTATTTGCCACTTTTTTTTTTTAATTATATAAACATTTGAAACAATCGATGTCTAAATGAAAATTGAAATTAATTATAAATTTGAAACAAAAAACACGCGGTTACATAAGGTGGCAAGGCTCTCAAATACTAAGTAAACATAAATTTACGAAAATAATGAAATTTATCGCAACTCATGACACAATTTTCAATTAATTTTACACGACACCATGGGTGCCTGATATTTCTGGGTGATATTGAATTAAATATAGTCTGTACATTATGAGGAATAGTGATATGCCCAGTATCATCATTTGGAAAAGTAATGGGTACACAATAGAATCAAATGATGAATCCAAAACATAGATGTTTTTAATACTACTATTAACTTTTGAAAATGAATTCATTTTTGTTTATAATGTATCATCAACTGTACTAAATATAATTGCTACATCAAGTTGAACTGCATCATTGTAACCGCGGAGATGTAAGTCACGGATTACTTTTATGACCAAACAAATTTTCTTATTTTGTTTTTAGAAAGTATTTTTTCGCTCATTTTTTTATTGAATCATCAGTTGAAGTAAGTTCACCATAAAGAAATACTAAACATTAAAATATTGACATTGACTTTGGAAATATTACTTTACTCTTATGGCAACATGAAGCAAAGTGACATGAAGTGAAAGCAGTCCTGTCACCTAAATTCAATAAAACCAAAGAGAATAATAATTATTTCAGTGGTTCCATAAATTTAAATAAAGATAAATTAGTTATCAATTAATATTAGTGTAGTGTCTTGTTCATTTATATGTGTTTATATGTTGTGTAAAATTCAATCAGTAATGTGAGTAATGTATATTTTAATTAATTTAATATGATTCTATTGCATTTTATATAAAATAAATAGGGGTAAAAAGTTTTGGCTTCACGTATTAATATATAAGATATGTTATAATATCATTGTTGAATGTAGAATAAAAAAGGGTAATTGGAACGTAAGAGTAAAAAAAATACACACAGTCAAGCATAGCAACCTCCTTCGCAACCATTTTTGAAGTCCGTTATTGACCGATGTCAAAATGTGTTTTTTATTTACATGTGTGTATATGTTGTGTAAAATTGAAGCAGTAGTGTGATTAATGCATATTTTAATTAATTTAATGTACTTCTAATGCATTTTATATAAAATAAATAGCTTTGTGCACTTCTCTGCAATATAAACTTTAACTACGCTAAATTTCAAATTCATTCGTTCGCGCAATTCGCTTAAAAAGGAGTACAAAGTTTTGGCTTCACGTATTAATATCACTACATAGTATAAAACAAAGTCGCTTTCTCTGTCCCTATATCCCTATGTATGCTTAAATCTTTAAAACTACGCAACGTATTTTGATGCGGTTTTTTTTTAATAGATAGAGTGATTGAAGAGGAAGGTTTATATCTATAATAACATCCATTAAATAGTGGAGAAATACTGTTATTTTTGAGGTTTCTAATGTGATGTTGTAAATAATTACATTTTTCCGCTTACATTGCAACAAACACAGGCGGGCCACGGGCAGTAATGAATAAATCAAAACTACTGGATCGATTTTAATCATTTTTTCAGTGAATGACATAGGCTATATATTTTATACCCGTGCGAAGCCGGAGCGGGCCGCTAGTATTAGATAAAACAAAGTCCCCTACCGCGTCTGTCTGTCTGTCTGTTCGCGATAAACTCAAAAACTACTGAACGGATTTTCATGCGGTGTTCACCAATGTATAAGGTGATTCATGAAGAAGGTTTTAGTATATAATTTATCAAGGATTTTTTTTATAATTAAGGCGGGACAACGTCTTTCGGGCCATCTAGTTGCTCGATAAAATAAAATACATAGCTGTGACGTTAAAATTAAACTTTTAAAGATTGTCTTTTTACATCTAAGTTTGCGTCGTAACTGTTAAATAAGTACTGATAATAATTCGATATCGGCACATCACTATTTCACCTTCAAGCGAAGTAGTTCTGAAGATAAATTTGTTTGTATAAATATATATTATCTTTATACTAACACAGTCTTATAAAATTATAAGATTGCGAAAGACCTGAAGCTAAACATTTATACGTTAATAGATATACCCGATTTCGACATTTATACTTAAAAATAAAAAAAAATAAAAATATAATATCGATTCTTATAGAAATCTACATTGCTAATTTATTTCACAAGATAAAAATGTTTGGAAAAATAAACTAAAAGAGCTTTGTTTAATATAATTTGATAGAAAAATATCTATTAATTACGGTGTTTGAAAAACATGCCCTATTTCTATTCACACTGCAGCGAATATTTTTTGGGGTTCGACATGTCACAATGAGAAAACGGAACAATCTCAAAAACGGCTCGAGTTATAAAGTGAATGGTGGCAGAACTTTTTCTAAGCGGAGTTACTAGCCACCACCTCAAATTAAGAATCTGTTGCCAAGCATCTATAAGAGTATTCCGACAAGTTGATTTGAAAGTCAGTACTTCTCCCATTTAGCATTTTTTTCATCTTAGACTACATTTCCATTAAAAATGTGTTTCTGGTCAAACGCTAAAACCTACAAAGCTTAATAAATTTTAAGTTAAAACCGAACGAATACTAACGTTTATAATCTGTGATTAAAACTAAAACTGTGATTAAAGTTAAAGCATTAAAACTCATAGAGTAGGTAATTCTCGGGGACCTAATCTTTAAATTTGGTACAAACTTTTTTGACAGAAATTACGAAATAAATACCTACTATAATGATGAATTGACTCATCTCTGTGCATCCATTAAAAACGTTTGTGACATGTACCTAATTTATTCTAAACCTATACATATAATAAAAATGAAGTGTCTGTATGTAATATCACAATAAAAATTTTTTACTGATCGGGTACGAAAGTATTACACACTACTGATAACAAAAATGCAATTTTAAAATTTTTTCTGTTTGTTAAAATTGTCTGTTTGTTCCCGATAATCTCCGAACCGGCTGGACCGATTTTGACGGGAATTGCACTGTCAGATAGCTGAAATTACAGCGGGTTACTTAGGCTACTCTAAATTAGACTAGATATTAACCGCGGCTTTGTCCGCAATGCTATCTCCAAAACGGTTGGACTGATTTTCACGTAACTTTCACCAATAGATAGTAAACATCATAGCAAATAATTTAATCTATTTTAATTTAGACTAGCTATTAACCGTGGCTTCGCCCGCAGTGCTATCTCCAAAATGGTTAGACCGGTTTTCACTAGACTTTCACTGGCAGATAGCTAACTTTACAAAAAGTAATTTAGGCAATTTTAGTTTATACTAGCTGTGAACCGTGGCTTCGCCCGCAGTGCTTTCTCCAAAACGGTTTGACCGATTTTCACGGGACTTTCACTGGCAGATAGCAGACCTTATAAAAAATAATTTAATTTATTTCAATTTAGACTTTAGATTATAAACGTATTACGTAAAGAATTCCATAATACAATTTCTTGCGGAACAGACAAATGTTTATTTTGTGTATAGTCACAAAATCTTAATTATAATAGCAATGTATATTAAATGTAATGTAAGTCTTTATAATGATATTTTAAATTATGGTTTCATTAGTCATGTAGTGTACTAGCAATCCCGGCGGACGTTGTCCCGCCCTGATAATAAAAAAACCTCTACAAATTATATACCAAAACCTTCCTCATGAACCACTTTATCTACTGGTGAAAACAGCATGAAAATCCCTTCAGTAGTTTTTTATTTTATCGCGAACAGGCAGACAAGACAGACGCGGTAGGGGACTTTATTTTATACTACGTAATGAAGTGAGCACTGAGGTAGTTATATTGTGGGTTAAGGTTCCAAATATGTTGCTGATGACAAACCTCATTTGGCACGCTGTTAGTATTTATATATCTAATGTACATGTTACTTTTAGTGGCGTGCGCGTCGTACTTACAATTGTTTTTAAAGAGCATTTTTTTTTTTTTTTTTTCGAACTGACTACGCTATTGACCTAGCAAGGTCTTAACAGCTTCACCGGACTACGTCTTACAATTGTTTTTAAAGAGCATTTCTATAACTGTACAAAATCTGACAATTTTATAATTCTTTAATACGATTTAAATAAACGCGTGCGGAGCTGCGCGTACAGCTGGTATTATATATATTTGTTAAAAACATAAACCAGATCGAGTTTCTTGCCGGTTCTTCTCGATGACTAGGTTGTTTTCCGAACCGGTGGTAGTTTTGACGTTCATAATTGCCTTCTTAGGGCCTAAATTGGATAGTGTTTTTGATTTGATTGGAGGTATTTAAAATCCTTTGTATATTTATTGTATGATGATGTTATTATATCAATGTTTTTTTAAAACAACTTGAGGTACGCATGCAGTTGGAATGAATGCCTTATACTAATAACATGGACTCTATGGCTTTATACAAATAACAGATTAGGCGTAAACGGAGGCCATTTGGTACAAGTTATTATACAGATCCTATATTAATAGAAATATTTCAAATTCCATCTGGGATTAATACATATTTTCTAACTGATTACGCTATTGATCTGACCTAGGCCTTTACAGCTTCAACGAACTACTAAGGCAAGCGCTTAAGGCACTCAGCCAATTTTATTAGGCAACCAGCTCAAGGGGCAGTTCCCGACTTTGGCTATTGCCTCTGAAATGAATATGCAACAAAGTTATATTTGCTGTTAATACCATACTGTCTACATTGTGAACGCCATTAAAACAATGTCATATAAAAAAAACTTTAGGACCAGGAGAATATAAATAAAATAATATTCAAACAATATATTCGTACAAAACATATAATAGTACGGAACCCTTAGGACGCGAGCTATATTCATTAAATTACAAATTTTTACGACATAGACATCTACGTATTCCTAATTAAATGCAATTTATAATACGTTCGTCACTGTTTCTTTGAACGAATACAATGATAATTACTTTTATCTACGTACCAGCCCACGGTTACTCAGCTAATATAGGTAGGTTATTAACACATTTATATCAGCATTACATAAAAATGAATTCGTAGATTTTGAATACGTACCTCTTCTTTCTATGTTTTCGTAATCGGCTCTGTGAAACACTCGTCGCGATGGAGTCATTCTATTACTATTTTTTACTTTATTAACACTTTCCCGCAAATACCATGTTACAGTTAGTAAACAAACGTTGACATTTGGAATGGTGAAGTGCCCCGCCACCCGCGCCGTTACCCCTCCATGACGTCACGTTAATGCTCACTGGTGCGTTCAGTATTTCAATACATTTCAAGATAATATTTTTTTACTTAACGGCGGGACTTTATGAATTTCTAGTCAGTTTCTGAGTGTAATGTTTTTGTTCAGGTCGTATATCTACTATACGGTTCGGGCTGAGGTAAACTAAGGTTTTGTTAGATTCAAAATATCTTGAAGATGTTATCCGAATGCAGGTAAGGGCTTTGTCATCAGCCCACAATGTAAGTAACACCGATTGTACGGTGTTTTACCACTAGGCAATAGTTTAGGAGAACCTTTATTTAAGCATATGAATTTTCTTAAAGTTCACATGTGAAATTAATTAATGAATCATTACATTTCAAAATGAGCTAAATCCATTTTTAATCGTTCCTATAACATGTTTAATTTTCTAAAGATTTCCAGTTTTTATACACCGAGAACGAAGTTCAAATTTTGTCGTCCATAAGGTTTTTAGTTTTTTTATGATCTTTATATTTTACATGTACAACATTTGAAGCTCTTGAAAAATAGCTTGAAATATTAGAAACGGCTAAAATTAAATTTAGCTAATTTTTAAATCTAAACGACTCTAATATTCACCAAATTAGTCATAGCATGTTTAAGCTACAAATAATGTGATATTTATTTTAGATAACAATTGAAAAAGATATCAGTATTAACAGTTTTTATATAATACAATGGCATATTTATACTGGTGTAGGCAGAAATCGACACATATTTCTATCAATACAATTTTGAACAGATAGTGGTTCAGCGGTAGCGAGTTTGTACATCGCATCGCCCAACCGAGGTTCGAATATTGGAATGAGTCATAACTTTCAATGTAGGAAAACATTGTGTTGAACCCACCTCATGGTTGCAATGTTTTTTCTATTGCCCGCCTGTTTACCAACCACTCTTACACTGATAATGTATCGGCATTTATGTGTTCTCGTAGCTGCACTCGAGAGCTAGTCCACCTTTAGGTTTCGCGTATTGCATTTTATTTTCATACCAAATGAGGTTATGGACAAACGTTAGAAAAATATAAAGTATCAATTCAACGTAACTTTCTCCATACTTCCTAACCTTTTCCTGGATCGGCTGAACTGGAGTACCTACTCTTGTATATTTATGTTCAAACTTTTGTTATTTTTTTATATCGATTAGTCTAAGTCGACCTCAAACCTTACATATATTCGCCTCACTCTCTCATAACTTAAACTTACCAAGTATTCGAAGCAAGTGTCATCACTTGTTTATTTTATTTACTATACATAAATCTTCTTTCGATCAATCCAGTACCAAACGTACGATACAATACACGATTTAGACAATATCGTCAACTCATCTTGTCAGCAGGCGGACGTTATACTTGATTAGTATTCACACTCAGCCACAGCAGTGCTGAGTCTGTCTGTCACATCACCGAGTTGGGCCATGCACTCAATAATGTAAAAAATGTGATCTCTTACTTAAGTTTGCCTTTAAAATACGCTGTTGTATGTTATTTCACATAACTTGATTCTTCAAGTTCTTATTCATTTCACATGTCTAAAATTCTAGCTCATGATCTAAGATTTACGCTCTTGTCTCTAGTGACATCTTAAGATAAAGCGGACTTTTTCGATCTTTACACACAAAACATATAATACTAGTAGAGCTTACTGTACCGTGGGAAACCAACATTCCTAAAGACCACACAATCAAATTAAATAAATATTACGAACTAACAAATGAACTAAGTAAAAATGGCTATGTGGTTAAGTTATACGCGGTAGAAGTAGGAGCGAGAGGTATACCAGCAAAATCTCTCTACAACCTTCTGAAGGACCTTGGCCTGTCGAGAACTGCAGTAAGTTCTATTTTAGAACGAGTATCAAAGGCTGCACTAACAGGTTCCTACCAAATTTGGCTAGGAAGGGCGGGAAACTCGAGCAGTGAAGGTGAGCGTTGATGCGCATCTCAAAGGGGGCCTCCTTAAACCTACACCTGGGTCGCAAGTCCTGGGAACTGCTCTGAGTTTCTCCCTCTGCCACACGATGGACCCGGCACCCGCACGGTGAATCCATGGAAGGCTAAGAAGTTCGTCTCTCTCTCTAATATCACTATCTGTTACTTGTTGAACTGTGGTTCGGACAACGTACTTATTATACAGTATTGCTGTTTTTAGTCGTCGTGATGTAGTGGTTTGACCGATGAAATATCATCCTGATGTTCGCAGGTTCGAACTCCGGTATGCACCAACGAATTTTTCAGAAATAGCGCACATTTACTAATTTAAATCGGTAACACTGTCGGCTGACGGCGATGGAAAACATCGTGAGGAAACCTGAACCTGTGAAATGTTCTTGTAATACTACTGTATGTGGGGAAACATAGAACTGTGGATTTCTCAGTTTGAAATCGTCAATACGTCGTGATTATGCCCATACCTTCCTTAGGCCTATGGACTTGCAGTGGGTCTCTACAGGCTGATGATGACTTATTGCTTAAATAAAACGGTTTTTGGGGGAAAACAGCAACCAAAGAACAAAGCCCGTGTTTAATAGTTTGAATTATCTATTCAGTCATGTTTTCCTTATTTATAATTTAGTTTACTTATTTCAATTGTTCATAAAACAATAAAAAACATGTAAGTACTCGAAAAATAAGTTTATTTAAAATTAATACATCACATATATCTCGTTATTTATACTATAAGTTTGTTACTGGGTAAAGGCGATCGCAACGGTATTGCCAGAAACATTCATATAAACTCAATATTATTCCACTTTCAACTTATATTCCATTATATAACTATAAACTCTTTTCTAGAAGATATCAAAACAGAATCGTTTGTCGCTTGTTCTATGTAAATATATAATAAAGTAATATTAACTATTACATTACAGGCATAGTTAAAGAAAATACCACAGGATTAAGATTTTATTAATTTTAAATACGTACGTAAGTACGTTACTGTAGTCATAATTGATAATCATGAGTTTATTTTCGCTAATCGATATAGTATCGCTACGGACGAAATGAAGGTATACACTAGAACAGCAATTCTCAACGACCGTGTCACGATGCATTGGTGTGTCGCGAGATTTCCAAAAAAAAATTCTCACTTTCCGTTCATTTTTTACAATCAAAAATGTTGCATGTATGTTAGTGCGTCGCTGAGTAAAGTTTGAGAGCCGCTGCAGTAGAATTGCAAAACAGAACGAACACAGTATCGTTTAATCTTGTGTCAGAACGAGAGAAATAATGTTAATGTTGTTTACATCGTACGAGTGTGCGCGGATAAGAAATAAATTCATCGTATGTAAACAATAAAATGTCATGTACAGTGGAATCTCTACAACTCTAATATTAAGGGAAATGCAAAACAGCAGTCCAATAATGAGTTTTCGACTTAACAAGATCTCCAAGATACAAAAGATGTAACGGCTAAAATGTCGAATTAGAAAGGCACAATGTCGAAGTACGTTTTTCCACTTGTACAATTGTATTTAAAGAACAATTTGACTCAAGTTTTATGGTATATATCTATTTACATAGCAAAACAAATTACATATTGGTGAATAAAGCTGTAAATACAACTAAAAAAAAAAATAAATATGTTATCTTCTTTTGATTTAAACAATAGATTAAAAGCCAAACATTCCTTTCCGATTTTATTGCTCTGATTTCGGAGAATTCCAAGTAAGATGTCATTACAATTTACTAATTAAGGCTTACGCAGTCTCCTATTTATTAAATTCTAGTTATAAAGTATAAATTTGTCTTATCAATAGGTACGTCGCAGGGCAATAAAATTTTCTTCGTGTTACAAAGTCTAAATAATTCGATATATCGCGTTCAACGAAAAGGAGTAGCATTTTTTTCAACTTACTGAGGATTACGGCTTAACAAGATTCGAATTATAGAGATTCCACGGTACATTAATTTTAATGCTGTTGTTACACTAACCGCGTAAAAAAATACGTTGATTAAAAAAAATGTTATTCTTATGGTATATAAATATCGTCGCTGGTCAAACCCGTTGCGTTCACAATGTCGTTTTATTATTTAACTAAAACCATTGTTATTAAGAAGTGGCATCGTGTCCTCAGAGTCCGATCTCTCGCTATCACTCGTCACTGTAAACAAACAAATAAAAAAAACACTAAAAAAAAACAACATAACAGGAGAGAAAAAAACTCAAAACACTTTCTCCGTTATTGTAAATATTAATATTGTCATGCATAAAGCTGTATAAAATAAAATTAATGTAAATGGAGGAATTAATTATAGTTAGTAATTTTATTATAAAATAATAACATTTTAGTCGAATCTAAGAGTGAGTTAATTAAAAACACAAGCGATAGCAACAAAGCTCTATAAATCCTAGTAACATAATATCAATTTAGCGACCCGATTACATGAAAAAAAAAAACGCAATAAAATCACACACTGACCTTATAATCTTGTAGCATTTTTATAATATTTCACCCTTAAGTAATAATATAAAGAAACAGGGACGCGATTATTGTAATAAATCGATATTGTTTATTGACAGCATATTAATTTTATTTTTATATTTCTTTAAAAACTATTACAAAATCATATTGATGTAGTTGCAGATAAGTGTTTCAAAATACATGGCAACACTGTCGATCGAAAAATATAAAAAAATATCGAGAAAAAAAAGACACTGAAAATATACACTGACTTATATTTCACATAAAAAAATGTCACAGTAATTTTTATGGTTTTCGTTACATTAAATATGCGTCCAGCACATTGATACGAACATTACGAATATTTACATAACTTAGATTAAAGAGGGCGCTGTTTTCAGGAATATTGTCTAATTTGGGGCAAAATTATTACGTGTTGTTTTTTAGAGAAACATCTTTATTGCAATGATTTTGAAGGCTAAATTTAATTTGACAACATAATGTCATGAACTTTGAGCAACTCATTACTGTACAGAGGTTCGTGAAAAACTTAACAAACACTTCGAATATATTATCAATAAACTTACAAGCTTATCTAGCGCTTACATAAAGAAACATCTAGAAAGAAGATATATAATTTATATTAGCTATACAAATAGAGGGATGGTTAGTGGCAGCCAACACCGAAATTATTTAAAATTAACATTATTAATCTTTAATATAGTATATTGTATGTTAGTGCGAAATATAACTTGTACATAACGTCAAAAATTACAAAGTATATCTGATCAATCCGTTGATAATACATTTTTTTTTCTAAGATAGTGCGTCGGCCGTTGTTTATATTCACAATACGCCTAAAATAAAGTAACTTTTCAAAGCCAATTCTTTTTTACGTATCTAATCACCAGACATACAATAAGGTTTATTTTGTTATTTATAAAATATCCCACAACATCCATTTTACTGTCACTCAATACTGACTTATAAAACAAATCAATGCCAGTATTAAAATGTAATATTATAACAATATTATTATTACATTTTTTATTCAATTCATTAATTAAAAACAACAAAGAAATAACAATCCATTTGGCGATATTTAATGTATTAACAACATCTACCTATATATAAGTAGCGACATCTCTTATTTGGAGTGCGGAAAAAGTATACATACTAGCCTAGGTTTTAGAAACAACCGGAACTTAAGACTGACAGCTAGAGGCACAATCCTACAACGAATCTATCTCATCATCAATTCTAAAATCCAACGCACAACGCAATATTTCACTTACTGTTAACAACTCCCAATATAAATCTGAAAATTATCCGCTAACCGACGCTGATCTATAACAATACGACACGTTGTTTAAAGCTACGATCCAATCACGGCTTTTTTTAATTTAAAGCGTAGTAATATTAATTAAGAAACTAAAGTAATCTTTAATTTCCTCTTCAGACAAAACTATTAGTATATGTTTATACAAAGTCTTAAAAATGACTTGCTTTGGTTTCAAAATGGATTAAAATCAATAAGCAGTTAGTACGAAATGTTCTTTCTATACATTACAAATACTACTATTATTCTAAATGGAAACGACCAAATTATAACAAATGAAATGAATAAAAAAAACAAAACATTTATATTTATATATACGAAACCGTCTTTTAAGGAAAAAAAGTGGTTAGCAATATGATACAATTAGAACGAAATTGAATCTTGCAGAGAAGCGTACGACAATATATAACTATATATTTATTATTTTTTCATTAATTACATGCGAAAACTTTAACTTTCAAATAAAGTGATATCACTGATTTTTATGCAATTGTATTATCTTAACGTTTCCAAAAATGAACACTAGTCGTGATAGAACATATAGACATTAGACGGTTATTTAAGCAGGCAGAAGTAACACAGTTACTTCTAAATATTTACTACTAAATAAAAGTTGCTCCCAAAGGTACAGTAATAATAATAAATTGAAATTCAACATGCAACTACCATGAAACTGTTCGAAACGTTGAGATAATAATGCCATGGGAAGTTTTTTTTTATATATAATTGAACGTTTTCGATGCCAAGTCTTTGCTTCAATGCAGGACATTATTAAATTAATAAACTCATATAGCTAAAACAGCAGGCGGGGCGCGGTACTCTGCAATTGGAGGTCTAACGATCATGTTGCACCTAACACCTGCGAATTACATTTGTATTTAACGCCATCTATTATTCAAAGTGAAGACTTTTTGGACCTTTAAAAGAACCCTACTACATATACACCAGAGTGCCGTGACTTGACAGTTTTCAAATAAGTGACATTTTTATTACAAAAGTTAATTTATATTACACAATTTTTACTTCTAATAGATAATTTTTAGAATTGTCAAATTTAGATAAACCCCTTTGGATTTTATAATGGAATATAAGCTAGTGAAGGGTTCATTTATTTTTAATACGTTAATTACATCTCAAGATTTAACACCTTGATCATACACATATAAATAAAACCTAACTGTATGCTGTTTGTCCAAGCAAATGTTCGAAAGGGCTCGACAGATTTTGATGACTCTTTGACTAGCAGATAGAGGACTTTTGGAAAACATTAGCTAGCATTCATATCATTGCGATCTTCCATAGGGACTAAATGGTAATGCAAAGTTTCTACAGAGGGAGTGTTGAAGGGATTAAGCATTTATTACAAAGAATCCAGACAAAATTTATTGCCCCCACGAAACATAGCTAGTGTATGCAATAGCACATCGAACTGAATAGCAATATGCAACTAGCAAAAGATATTATTTGTAAAGTATTGGAAGCGTTTGTGCTTATTAGCAAATATTTGTACCGCCAAATACCATATTACATAAAGATGTTATGACAATGCTATATTACATAAATCTTTATCGCAGTGAACAATTATATTGTTAAAATTTAAAAAAATACCACCCACACCACATAATAATTATTTTTTGGCCTCGACTTATTTATACCTAATAAAAAAAAATGTTAGATTATTAAAAAAATTTAAAGCTCAAATATTAACAATATTTACAAAATATACTTTTAAAAATCATATTAAACGTGAATTGGGATGTATGTTTGGAGGTTAAAATTAGTTCATTCAATATAATCTACCACAAGACCACAAGGTTTCATCCATTTTTTTCTTTTCAATAAGTCAATTACATTTTATTTTAATAGTGAATTCTATGTCATACAACTTTGTTTCTCTATCATATTTTATAAAAACAGAACCCTAATTTTCTTAACTCAAAAACTAAACTAATTATAAGGATAAGATAAGAAAGGAAGTTACTGCAAACTAAAACACACTACAGATATTTCTTAATGTATTGCCAGTTATTTCATATATTATAGAACATCACTTATCACAGTCTCACATATAAAATCACTTGGTTTTAATTTAACTAATTCATTTATTTTGAGTGGTCATATATATGGAAAGACAAAAAAATTGTGAGAAAGGGATGTAGAATTTGGATTCAATCAAATTATGGAGTCGTAAGTGTCTTTTTTAGAAATACTTCAAAACCATTCAATGCGAAAATGGAACATATTATTGTACAATATATTTCCTAAAATATTTTAGTTGTATCTTGTATGTTTCTAATTGCTTATTACATCTAATAAGATTTTACATGATGTTTAACAATGATCAAACCGATATATATATATATATATATATATATTAACATACTTATATCAGAGATAACATTTCTTATCTAAATTATTCTTTACATAACTAAAAATCACTACAATAAGTCGTGGCCAAAATTAAAGTTGATGTTTTTTTTAATAACATACAATATCAAAAACTGTAGACCACAACAAAAAAAACATCAGAGTATTGAAGCGACAAATCTAATATGTCTGCGATGGAACGATCACAATTACTGCAGATCAGTAACCTTTTTAGTTTATCACAATAATCCTTTCTATCTTCATCGTGTTATAAATGACGGCCATTTGGATTTTATATCGAAATACACTCAAATCCATAGGTAGTGTTTAACTGCATCGTTTTAAATGTATACCGTCATATTAAACATAATGCGATAAAATCAGAAAAATATCTAGCAAAACACTTCTTCCCTATTGAGCAACGGTTATACTTTTTACCTAACAACGAAAAATCAATGAAACAATTTCCTTCCTACGCCTCAAAGATACCAAAACACGAACAATGACAGACACCAACAAGATGGCCGACACCGAAGCAAAATGGTGACATAATAATTCGTATAGCGCTTCTAAATTTGCAAGGGATATTACAAATACAAACACTTAGGCGAAACTTGAACTTTATTTCTTCATAAATGTATATAGTTTATGCATTTATTCAATTAAATCCGATAACGGGCACTGCGTTTTTAGCCAAGGAATTTATGGACACCAGGGTGCAGATAATAAAAGCAAGAACTGTCAAATCAATTTGACAAGCACAAAATATGACATTGAGCAAATCTATTTGACAGCTTGACAAATTCTATGTGATTACATTTTTAATCACCCAAATTATTTGAAATACATATTGCTCTGCGTGGAAAGTTAGATAAGATAACATTGCTATATTTTTATTTTTCACTTCGTAATTCCATCGTTTTTAGATAAGTTGACAAAAGTATTCAGATTTACTGTTCAAAAACTCATTATCTGTACTTTATACTATACAAACCAAACTGAATACAAGTTGTTTAATTCAGAGAACAAAAATCTATTGTATTGTACACATGACGACTTAATTATGACTGATCTTGAATAGTCACAATAAATGAAAAATACGTGTGCTGCGATTGTTTTTGTTTATTACACGTATGTATGTCTTGTACCATATGCATTCTTTAGTTATGAAAAGACAATCTACAATGAATTTACTACCATGTTTTTTTATTAGTTTCAGGTTACAACTTTTCATGTACATCTCTGCTACAGACAAATCAAATGGTAAGATATTGTTTGCTGCAGAATTAGTTCTAGGACGAAGTGGCAAGTTACTAGAGTGGAATTGAATTATCTGAAATCTGACCTTCCAGGCAGAGCAGTTCCGGGGGGAAGAAATCACGTTGTGTATGGTGGTTTAGTTGAGCGAGTTGATTCGCTTGGCGTGCTTGGCGCTGTGGCGGCGCGCGTTCGTACCGTTTCTATCGGCGGGCGAGGCGTGCGCGTGCGTGTACGGGTGCGAAGGTTTCCCCCCTACACCCGAGGCGGGATCCGAGATCCGGAACAGCTGGATCTTGAGGTGCTCGCAGATCTCGAGGCAGATCTGCCCGCAGTACCGGACCAGGTCCACGCACACCCAAATCTGTCGAATTCAATGTTCAGTACAGATTAGCTCTTGCACGGATGGCAAACACAGTGGTTGCTTATTTTTGTAATTGGATAATTATACAGTCGTTACTAAATAATGGTTTTTTTTTTCAAGAAAACCTAAGAAGCATTACCTTATATCATAGTTTAAATAAAAAAATATACAAACCTGTCATGAAGTATGAAATAGGGTAACTATTAAATGGGACAGTTTCAAATAAGTCAAGATTTAAACAGGGCTGTTTCAAATAGGACAAGTATCCAGTGGGACAATTTCAAATAGGACAAGCCGCAATTGAAACAAGTTACTTTTTATATTTACATTATACACACAGAAGGCCTTAAACAAACCTTTAAATTTCTTTTCCAATTACTACTATAAAAGACGTAAATACAATAAAATAAATAGTCTATATTATAACGTACAGTGCAAAGCCAGAGCACCCAGTACTCCGGTAGCGCGTTGTTGAAGTACTGGTTGAGGAACAGCATGGAAGGTCCGAGCAGCGACCAGTCGTAGTACTCCATGCCGCTTTTGGTCATGTGAGCCACCTGAAACATATCATATTACCATCAAAATAAAATAAACTCCATTAGATTAAGGCGGATACATAATTAATTCAATGCAAAACATTTTTATATCAAATTTCCAAGTCATATAGATAATACAATTTGTTCTTGTATTTTTTTTAAATATCAATTTATTTTCTCACTTATCGTCATAGAGAGAATTTATTTAATGTTTTTTTTTAGTTATTTATCATAATTTATAATACAAATGCAGCAAAGGACTTTAAATAGGCAGTAAATAAAACATAATGTATTAAAACAGAAACATAACAATACATGCTTGATATTTTGATTGTTCTCTTTTATAATAACTATTTCTGTAGGTACATTATTTGATGTACATTTATTTAAGTATTTTTTATGATTCGAGAAGCATTTTACATTAAATATAAACTATAATAAAATAAAAAAATTTCATTTTAGAAAGTGCAGTACTAGAAAACTACTGAACCGATTTGAACTTATTTTATTTTGAAGTGACTATACGGTGTTTCCTGTCAAGGTCTTTACAGTTATACCGGACTTATTAACCAATTTTAATACAATTATAAAAACAATATAGCACTGCACCCAAGGAAAGATCTAGATAACAGACTGTCAGAGCAATGACAGGACTTAGTAGAACTTTTTGGTTGCCAAAAATACAAATAAGGAAAAAATAGTACTGACCACTAATCTGTTAGTGACTTTGGCGGCAACCATTCCGAAAGCCATTATGTAGAGAGCCGGGTGGTTTTCGTACACGTGGGATTCGCTCTTCTGGAAGATAATGAACGCCGGCACCACCACCAGCGAGAACGGGATCACAGGGGACAGGATGCTGGTGCCCTGCCAACGACACTGGATGTACCACGCTCTTTCCAACATGCCCGATAACGAATATAAACGAACGTTTAAATAATCTCGTAAATATACTAAGGGATATGATGAATAATTTGAAACTTTAGAGATTTCGTATTACTATTAATAAATTCACACCAAAAATCTATTTATTAAAACATTAATTATTGTTTTTCTTTATTTCTGAATTAATTTCTTTATCGTAAATGGAATAACAAAACAGAGTATACGGAGTCAGAAAAAACACAGTAACTCATTAACTTTAATACACGAATTAGGATTTCGAATTACTATTAATAAATTCAAATCAAAAATTATTATAAAAAAACATGCAAACTTTTTATTGTAACGTTAATTGCTGTCTTTTTATACTTTTAAATTAATGTTTACATCCTAAATAACAAAACAAAATAGAGGAGATGCTTCAGAACGGACACGGAAATTAAAGTTCCAATAAAAAGAAAAAACAATTTACACAGTACCACATGCAACATTTAAAAATAAGAAAATGACGAGTGCAGATCGATCCGTACTAATACGACATGCATCAGAAAGCCTTCGTGCGAATGATACAAAATTATACAACTACTTTTTTACAACATGCAATGACGAACGAACAGAGCGCAATCAACACTACAGGACAGTACGACGGACGGTGCGAGACGACACCGCGGCTCAACACTAGTGGCATTAGGATGCGTGACAGAGCGGGCTGTGGTCATCAGAATTAGTATAATTGTGCGACAGTTAATCGTGTGTCATTACAGACGGCACAATATACGAAAATGTCTTACTGCGACGGTGGAGCCGTTTTTCCCCACTCCGCCCTTCATTATAACGTTTATGTAACCGGCGATGAGGTACAGGTTGACCGAGACGACCGCGTAGTTCGATATCAGGTTAAGACTGACGTTTACTGTCGGTAACTGTAGTGTTAAGTCGTGAATGATGATGATGATGAAGGATTCGATGGTCGCCATGCGGTTAGAGGCCCCGCGGTCACGGTTACAACGACGTCAGCGGCGTTAACAGAAAACAAAAAAAAAAACACATACATGCCATTAATTTATTTATGAAAAGAACAAAAAAAATATATAACATTATAAAAACATATAAATAAAATGTAAAACCATTATGAAGTGGCCACCGTGATGTCTTCACTCATTTATTATTCACAAAATAATTATTGATATGAAAATGATAATACTGATACTAATGAAATACAATATTGAAATTTGATGAGAACGTAATACTCTTATAATTGATTGACCTATACATGAGAAACGCCTCTTAAAAAAGTTAGTCTGGGACTTAGTACATAGTGTATACATTAAAAATCACCAAAAATCAATGGAGCAACTGTGACGATAGGATTGTAATTTTCTATTATCTATCTTTCATCGAATAATTCCATTGTATTTAAACTGTAACTAAAACGAATGAAAACATTGTTTTGTAAAATGAAAAGAATAAGTATAATTTAAGTTGATCACTACTTTTTATGTTTAAGTTCTTTATTAGCGTTAAATCATAAATACTCAGTAATAGTAATAAATAAGTTATACATTTACACGACGGATGTATAATTGTTGGTATTTATACTTTAAAGTTATAAACCGAATCCTTTTATAGATGGTTGATGCAAATGTAAATATTCATAAGATGATATAAAAGCGTTCAGGCTAATAAGTAAATAAATAAGATGGATAGTGTAATGATAAATATATGAATTAAGAAAAAAAAATTAACATTCAGTAATACTCAATCAAACCTATTTCTAACACATGCACATGACAGAGGGAGTCGCATCTGGACACACCGAAGGTTTCATATTTCATGAATGTTATTTGAATGAATAGATGTATTTTAATGGGTTTTATTCACAAATGACCAAACTATCATGCGTATTTGAATATTTTAGAATAACAACCGTGACTCTTCTGGGACGATTCAGTCAAAAGCTTTGTTTTTATTTTTATTGCATTCTTATTTGCATGATTTGTATAATTACAAATGTTAATATCCAATACGGTCTCTTACTATATTGTAAAAATATCTGACGAATTAATATAATATTGTAAATTGTATAGTCACTACTGACTCGATATTCCTCAAAAAATGCTATAAACCATATTACGTGTAATTCAAAATTCAAAAACTCTTTATTCAATTTAGGCCCTAAGAAGGCACTTATGAACGTCAAAACTACCACCGGTTCCGAAAACAACCCAGTCATCGAGGAGAACCGGCAAGAAACTCGATCTGGTTTATCTTTTTAACAAATATATATAATATTTAGAATAATAATATATTCTATATAATAGTAAATTTCACAAACGTTTTTAATGGATGCACAGAGATGAGTCAATTCCAGACATCACCATCGTTCACATATTGATCCACTCTATAATAGCCTTTTGACACCAAAACCCGCTTGACATGGCGCTTAAATTCACAATCCGGCAAATCGGTAATATCCTTTGGGACTTTGTTGTAAAATCTAACACTATTTCCCAAAAAACTGTTACTGGTTTTACTAAGTCTAAAACGTGGGACAACCAGTTTGTCACAGTTTCTAGTATTTAGATTGTGCCGGTATTTTACGAAATCTAGCTTTTCTAGGTTCTTACGGACATACATTAAATTGTCAAGAATGTATTGGGAGGGCAGAGTTAAGATACCGTACTCCTTGAACTTGGTCTTTAAGGATTCGCGAGGTCTCATATTGTAGATTGCTCGAATTGCTCGTTTTTGTAATAAAATATGGTGTCTACCCCAGCTGCTGTCCCCCACAACAGAATGCCATAAGACATTAGGCTATGGAAGTAGGCGAAGTAGACTAACCTAGCAATGGCAATATCAGTTAGCTGGCGAATCTTACGTACTGCAAATGCAGCAGAACTTAATTTGCTTGCCAATTGTTTAATTTGAGGACCCCATTGTAATTGTGAATCTAGTGTGATACCCAAAAATACAGTATTATTAACTAACCCTACAAAATTCCCTTGGATCTTAATGCCCCTATCAACCTGTGACACGTTAGGCAAAATAAATCTCATACATTTTGTTTTACCTGTATTAAGTACTAAGTTATTTAATGCAAACCAATGAGAAATTTCTTTTAAAGTATTATTTACGTGTCCAACCTCTGAATCTGTCCTTTTTACTTTAAATATAATTGAAGTATCGTTTTTTTTTTTTTATATTATAGGAGGCAAACGAACAGACAGGTCACCCGATGGTAAGTGATCACCGCCGTCCATAGACACTAGCAACACCAGGGGCGTCACAAGTGCGTTGCCGGCCTTTTATAGAAGTATACGCTCGTTTCTTGAAAGTTTGCATTTCATAATTGTTTGGAAATACTGCCGCTGGGAGTCGATTCCACAAGGTTGAAGTACGAGGCAAAAAGCACCATGTCAGCACAGTTATTGACCATTAGCGGCAGATCATTTATGTATATTAAGAACAAGAA
The DNA here is from genome assembly GCA_036509395.1 of Antheraea yamamai. NCBI lineage: Eukaryota > Metazoa > Arthropoda > Insecta > Lepidoptera > Saturniidae > Antheraea > Antheraea yamamai. Next base: position 22,220,673 of record AP028436.1, on the reverse strand, counting down.
CGGTCCTAGAATAGAGCCCTGTGGGACACCAATTCGCGCAAAGGATCCTGCAGAGGTTACCCCTTGTATGCTAACTTTCTGACAACGATCTTTTAAATAAGAGACTAGAAGGTCGAGAGAAGATCCACAAATACCATAATGTTTTAATTTTAGAATAAGCGTACTATGGTCAACGCAATCAAAGGCCTTAGACAGATCGCAGAATACACCAATTGCATCATGCGAATCCTCCCAGGCCCTCAATATATAACTTATAAGCGTTGCACCCGCGTCAGTAGTGGATTTCAATTTCGTGAAACCAAACTGTCGACCATCCAGAAACTTTTGCATATTGACATAGTCTACTAATTGGTTGAGCATAATCTTTTCAAAAATTTTACTTAAGGACGGAAGTACAGAAATAGGTCTATAGTTTCCAAGACTACTTCTGCAGCCTGATTTAAACAAAGGAACTACTTTGCTTATTTTCATTAAATTGGGGAAAGTTCCTTTTGCTATACACTGATTAAATATATTAGCCAAATGTGGTGAAATAGTAACAATTAAAGACTGTACTACTGTTACCGATATACCCCATATGTCTTCGGTGTGTTTTAAATTTAATTGCTTGAAGGTCCTTATTATTTCACCTGCGCTAATAGATAAGAATTTAAATTTTGAATCTGCACTCATATTTTTTAAAAGAGCTGCTGCACCCTGGGCTGATGATGTTATATCTTTTGTTACTTGTAAAGGTATATTAGTGAAATAATCTTGGAAAACAGTTACTACCTCTGTACTTTTGGAAATATGTACTCCGTCGACATTTAGATTAAGTGAATTATCATTTATTTTATTTTTCCTAATTCTTTATTTATAATATGCCAAACAGTTTTGGTCTTATTTCTAGATTCGAGAACTTGATTTCCCAAAAACTTTGCTTTGGCAGCAATACAAACACGTTTAAAAACTTTAGAATAATTTCTAACATAAGCATGAAAGGATTCACTACTTGTTAGTGATCTCCTATAATAAAGATCATACAGTCGATCTCTACTTTTCTTAATGCCTGTTGTTGCTCATTCACTAAAACTAGTTTTTTCCTTTACATTAATAACCTTTCTTGGGCAATGTTTACTGAATTCAGTGCTTATTATACTAAATAAATTGTCATAATAACAATCTGGATCTTGATTATTAAACGTTTTGGAAGATAGACATTGTGCAATATGATGATTTAAAAGATCTAGTCTACTTTTCGATATAAGTCTAGTTTGTTTCTTGCAGTCAGCACTAGGTTTATCACAACTTATTTTAACAAGGAGTCCTTTGTGATCAGAGCGTATCCCAGTAACAATACTACTGCCAATGGTCTTGAAGTTACTAAAAATATTATCAATACAAGATGCAGTTTGAAACGTACATCTGGTCGGCTCATTAAAAAGAGGATCCAGGTTAAACGACTTGAATAAAGATGTGAACTTAGTGATCTCCGGTGACATACTTAAGATATCTATATTAAAGTCACCACAGACCAAAACCCGCTTATTACTATTCAAAATTCTCATAACAATTTCCTCCATTTTTTGTAGGAATTGACAAATATTTGATGATGGAGGTCTATAAACACAAAGTATAATTAATTTATCCATCTCTGCACAAGCCACTTCACAGATACGATCTATTGAGAGACTACATATATCTTTTCTACCTTTAAATTTTAAATTATTTTTTAATAATATAATACAACCACCACCGACAGCGATTGTTCTGTTAAATACACTGGCAACCGAAAAATGGGGTATATCGAATTGCATCTTGTTCGGTTTAAGCCATGTTTCTGTAAAACATAATATATCTAGTCTCTCTCTATTTAATAAAAGGCCTATGTCTAAAATTTTGCCGGAGAAGCGATTAATATTTTGGTGATATACTGTAATATTACACTTCTCCTTTGTCTTATCTACTAGTTTAAATTTTTTATCACAGCATCATTAGGTGAACTATATGATACTGCTGAGTCACTTAACCTATTTACATTATAAGCTATAAATGTAAAATGTACCATATAAGTTCTAATCTTTCTACTAGTAAGTAATAGTGTTTTACACGTCTCCATAAAGCTATCGATTCTAACAGCTACAATTCGATATTAATATAGTACTAGTAATAAATATAGTACATGTTTTATTTTTTATTTTATGTAACCACCACGTCATTGCAAATATAAAAATGCTCCCGAATACTCATAAATATTTTAACAAATATAAATATTTAATTGCTAAACAAAATATATTCAGATAATGTTGGCAACATTTAAATTTAACAGAATATATGACTGAATCATCGCAGACGTTGACATATAGTTATATACAAGATGTAATATATCAACAGTTGTTCTTACAGCGACGGTTGATCCGTTTTTGCCGCACCCCCTAACACGGAAGGTCGCCGTGAAGTTGATTGCGTAAAACAAATGAATTGCGTGACCTATCCAGCAGATTAGCAGGGTCCAACGAATCCCCAAGATCGGCATCTGTTATCATCCTGCCATGTCAAGCCGGAACTTTATAATGGAAATAATTGTATTATGACTTTGAAATTTCTCTTATCTATTGCTCTTTCCATTTAACAATTACTTATTGTTGTCATACGCCTTTGTATGGTTGGAAATGGAGCGTAACTTTGATTATGCGTGAAATCTTTCATAACCAATTTTATTTGTAATCTGTTTATAGTGATTTATGTTTATTCTTATTTTCTAAACTAAGATACTTTTTTAAATTCATTGATATGTTATATTTTTCGCAATGCCGTTATCCGTCTCTCTATATTTTATGAATTTAAATTTAATTTCAAACCGCTTTAAATTCAGTATATATGTGTATTTACTACCGAACATTTTCCATTGTTATATTTCTATTAAGTATAATACATTTATTCCCATATAATGTTCCAATATTTTCAATTATTTCTTCTATAAACTGTAATTGCAAACAGATTGTACTAACGATGATATCATCCATGTATATTCCTAATAACTAATGTAACCTTAAATTGTAATATAGTCAATTGTTATGTATAATAATGAGTGAAGACCACACAAGGGACTTAAATAACGGAAATAGTAAACTCGCACCAGCCACATATCGACTTGGATATACACAGTAGTCTAATACACTTGACCAAAGACAGTAATATAGTTCTTCTAATAGAATCAAGTAGATCGTGCTCATAAGATAATCAGATAAGGCGGAATATATTTTAGTGTGACAAAGTTTCGTTTCAGATATTTCTTCATCTACAATAATCAAAGTGAAAATTATTTATTAAAATATGGCGTCTAGTATCCCCACTATATAAATAGCGCAAAAACAAACTTATCGCTAAATAACAAAAAAGGAGGTTGAATTTTCAAATGTGATTTTATATTATTTCTCACTTCATAATTAATAGGTCTTTACCTATGAAATTGTCGTTCTGTAGTACTGGCCATTTCAAATCAAAATAATTTTTGTTTGGCTAAGAATTCTAATTTCAAATTAATTTTATTTTAAAAACAAGGAATTCTTTTTCCAAAAGTAGTCATTTGTTTATTGATTAGTGTTACATTTTCATCACATTTCAATCTTTTTTGTCATCATGGATACGTTAAAAATTCGAGTAATTATGGAATATGAGTACAGTCGTGGCAGCAACGCGGCACAAGCGGCACGCAACATCAACGACGTTTACGGAGCTAACACTACAAACCAACGCACCACCTGTTATTGGTTTGCTCGCTTCCGTTCTGGGAATTTGACCTGAAAAATGAACCTCGCGGTCGTCCGAAGACTTTGGTCGACAATGACGAATTAAAGGCGATTGTGGAAGCTGATGATACACAATCTACGGCTGAATTAGCAGCAGCTTTCGATGTTAGCGTCAAAACAATATTGGTCCATTTGCGTCAAATTGGCAAGGTAAAAAAGCTTGACAAATGGGTGCCCCACGAACTCAATGACTCCAGCGCGAAGTACGTGTCGAGACGTGCCTTGCACTGCTCAACAGACACACAAATGAAGGAATTTTGAAACGCATTGTTACCTGCGATGAAAAATGGATTCTGTTTGATAACCGCAAGCGCTCAGCAAGTTGGTTGGATCCTGGTTCAGCACCTAAACAATGCCCTAAACGAAAACTTACCCCTAGAAAAGTGATGGTCACTGTTTGGTGGTCTAGCGCCGGTGTGATTCATCACAGCTTCTTACCAAACGGGGTGAGCATTACTGCAGATGTGTACTGTAAGAACTGAACACAATGATGGCGAAGCTGGCACATCTCCAACCAGCATTGGTCAATCGCTCGTCTCCGCTGCTCCTGCACGACAACGCGCGACCTCATACTGCACAGCAGGCGGTCTCCAAGTTGCAAGAACTGGGGTTGGAAGTTCTCCGTCTTCTGCCCTACTCACCAGACCTTGCGCGTACAGAATTTGGATAACTCCTTGGCGGGAAAAAAATTCAATACCCGAAAGGCAGTACAAAATGCCTTTGAAGAATTTGTTGCCTCTCGTCCAGCTGATTTCTTTAAGAAGGGCATCAATAAACTGCCACTGCGTTGGCAAAGATGCATTGATTGCATGGGTGATTACTTCGATTAATACAAATCACTACATAGTATAAAACAAAGTCGCTTTCTCTGTCCCTATATCCCTATGTATGCTTTAAAACTATCCAACGGATTTTGATGTGGTTTTTTTTAATAGATAGAGTGATTGAAGAGGAAGGTTTATATCTAGACTAGAGAAATACTGTTATTTTTGAGGTTTCTAATGTGATGTTGTAAATAATTACATTTTTTCCGCTTACATTGCAAGAAACGCAGGCGGGCCACGGACAGTAATGAATAAATCAAAACTACTGGATAGATTTTAATCATTTTTTCAGTGAATGACATAGGTTATATATTTTATACCCGTGCGAAGCCGGAGCGGGCCGCTAGTAAAAAATACATGAAAAAAATTCGTTTAATTTTTTTCATACAAAACGGCAATTTCATAGGTAAAGACATAATATTTTCCTATACATAAATAATACATATTTATATGACTTATAAATAGTATTTACCTATTTAAGACAGAGCTCATTAATATTTTTCCCAGCAGAGCAATATTCCCAACTTCTGCTAGAAGTTAACATTCAGAATAATTACTAGAACTTAATTAAATCACAAATATTTGTACAGATAAAATATATATAGTATTAATATTTATAGGGTTTAAAAAGATAACAATGTATATAACACCGTAATGATAACCTTTATAGTTTTTCAAAACTGTCTAGGACAAAAAGTAATTAGTAAAAGTAATAAAGGAGTTATTTGTTGTAAAAAAATGTAGGATAAATCCTAATAGAGTTTACGAATGATATAGATGAAGAAATATTTCCGAATGACGATATAACAAAATATATCGTAAAAATATAAATTAGTATCTTTTAAATATAAAATACAGAGCATAATCTAAAGATAATATTACAATAATGTACTATACATGCCATTAAAAAAACCCACATGATAAAAAGCGATGGACGATATTACAGGTTAACAATCAAATTAAAAGCAGTTAAAACATTTTTCATGTCTTCACACACGATAGAAATCCAAAGAGATTAAGAAATAACGATATCCAATTAATCGTGTGCAATGACCGAATGGCTATTATGTGATTGGCAAACGATCTACAATGGAACAGTATTTCGAACTGATGTTTAAAACAAAATATTTATCTACTAAAATAAAGCACTCAAATTTATATTCTTAACTCTATGAAATTTACTTATCGAAATTCAAATTTATTATAGACGTCATTGCTCGGATAGTTTTTAAAAATAATGCTGTTGCAGTATAATAAGCTACAATAAATTTACTAAATGTTCTTTAAAATAACTCCATCATTCAATATGGAAGCATCTCCTAGAGCTGCAATAAGTTCTCTGCATTTTGAATATGTCTCGAACCTGTAGGTTTCTTTAGCCCGATTGTCATCGTTTTAATCGCATAGTTAAGATGAGTGCAATATTGACCCGACTTCTTTAGGATATAATCTCAGAAAATATCACCGAGATTTTCAGAACACATGTGCATTTATTAATTTACTCTCCCTTGGGAGAAAATATTTTTGTTGAGTCTTGACATATAGACCAGTATGATAACCAGCTTATATTATTTCACATCGTTTGTTTCTATCAATGTCGTTTGCCAATGACATAGTAGCTCCTGCAGATAACTAATTCGAATACCGATCAGTACTAGACTATGTTAAATTCATGATTGACATGGCGCTTTATTAACACCCATTTTTGGAAATTGAAATTCAGATGGTGGCGCGGAAGTAATTTATCGAAGAGTCCTGTTGTACAATTACAAAACATGACGGGTTTTATCAAATTATTTTAAACTTTAATATTCCCTTATTTAGTGATTGATAAATAATCTTAGTGATAATAAAATACTTTCATGTTTGATAGTAAATATTAATATAAATTCATTTAATTCAAAATAGATATTTCTAATTCTGAGATTTGATGTAAATATTTGTATCTAGATGATGTAATTGTATAAGGATTCCTCATTAATGAACATTACACGCCACCAGTAGATTACTGGACTACGATAACGAGTTTCAAGTCTCACAGCGACAGTGGAGCCGTTCTTGCCCACGCCGCCACTGATGATGGCAGCGGCAAGCGAGCCTAACGTGAGGAAAGCGCCTGCGATCGCGACCAGCGCCAACGAGTACCGAATTTCGATACCGCCACCGACCTACACGCGTTCAGTATTCACATTCTTTGAGATCCGACCATTTTATCATAATGTCAAATTTATTTTCATAAATGAATGCTCAAGCATTTCAACGGAACAGAGCAAACAAAGCTAATAAGTAGGCTTTGTTCAAAGATTCTGGTTTCAGTATCCAGAATATGTAAACGAAAATTAAGCGGTCATGTGGGAATTTTTAAATATTCTGTATTTTATGACATAGTCGATCTTATGACATAAACATTTTAATATAGCAATAATATATTTGTGCATTTACACAAAATTTACTAATCTATCAACATAATGATTTGGTGTTACATGTTCCTTACTACATATACTTTTATACAGATAAATATAAATCAATTCTATTGCATATTTGTCATGTATAATGTATCTATAATAAATTATTTTTCTGTTAAAGTCAAATTTATTTAAATTTGCTATAATATTGAAAATAATTATATTAAAAAAAATGATTAATGTGGATAACATTACCTGAGTAGTCCAGAAGTCAGCTCCAAGAGTTGCCGACATAAGGTGTATTGCTATAATACAGAATTGCGCTTCGGTAACGTCTATTCGGCCCATTTTCAATGTGCCTGTAACGTAGGCTTGCCAATGAGCGCAGTAAAACAACGACATCGCGCAAAAACACTGCAAAACAAAAAAAAAACTCTCTTACACTGTTGTTATGATATACTTAAAAGTGTTGTTAATTTTCTAACCGACCGTCTAAACCATTTTATAAAAGTTGAAGTTAACACAAACGAATTATCCAGATAACGGTTTTCTACTAGTTCTAGTAGTACGGTTTTCTACTAATCAGAATACGAAAATATGATTTGTACAATTCTGCATAAAGTGAATATGATAGTGGCAACACTCCACCGCTTCTTCCTTTTCCGACGGTGGCATTGTATAAAGCTCTGTTCCTTTTTTGTATGTCCTTAGTATTCCTTTATGTTCTTCTTACTATTACACTAGTTAATTAATTTATTGCATTTTAATGAAAATCTAATAAGATCAACAACGGGATTCTATAAGTTTATAAGTACATCTCAGGTTTGTTAAACGAATATTATCGTAATAATTCACAGAATTTTCGATAACTTTCCTAATTTCATCTAATCCAACATCGATCTTGTAGAAGATTTAAGACTAAAAAGAATTATCTCAGTCTGTTAATGTCTAGTGATAGAATGCAATCTGTTTCTGACGTAGTGTTTATTTTCAATTTAAATATTTTACTCTTGTATGGTATTTTACGTAATCTAGTCTGACCATTGTGCACAACTGATGTGAATAATAATTATGATCACGGAAAGTAAATTTCTTTCAGAGAAGAAATAAATATTAAGCCAATCGCAGCAGAACATTAAAATTAAGAGTTTTTGGAGAGATAATAATCCGCCATATATTACTCTTTCATTTTATAGATCCCTGGTTCATGGTCACCGTTTTGTTAGAATATTGAAGCTACCAAAAGCCAGTAGTTTTATAAGATAAAACAATTATTCGCTTGATAATGGTCGTAATAACTCTTAATACTGAGGATTATTTGCCAAAATGACGAAGATAACCACGAATTGGTTATAATTATTAAACATATTGTTACTATAACATTATGAAATGTAAATATATGTTCCACACCATCAGTACCGGTAGAGTGAACGAACTAACAAACATTTATTTAACAAAACATTAATTAAATAAAGAGTTCAGTGACATTATGCTTTATGCTCTATTTTTCTTGTTTTTTTTTCAAATGATACATTACAGTGAATGTTCGGCGTTCCATTGACACTGGAACTTCGCCAACTCCAACAACTATTATAAAACCATACGGTTTAATAAAGTATAATATAATATAAGACATAGATTATAACGCGATACTGGTTACTTAAAATTTTATATATGTTTTTATTAGATACATTATTATTTGGAGTTTGACTAAGACTTTAAGTCAGACCTGAGGATTGAGTAGTCAAACTTAGGAGCACCGGAGCTTTGACTATAACATATACGTGACTTACAGGAAAACCGTTAATATATTGTTAAAATTAATATAGATATTGCAAATATGATACATCTTTAAAATATTGACGTTATTTCACATAAGTTTTAATTTTGCAAGTTATTGTTACACCTTTCGCCGCCACATCGCACAGTGGTTCATCTCCCTACTGGTAATATGTACTGGTAAGATCACGAGATATTCATAGTTTTAGGTTACTCCCGTACATTGAAAACAGTTTTATTCGATTTACTCTAAAACTACAAATCCAATCTAAAAAGTGCACTAATTGAAGTGAAACTTCTAAGGCGACTTCTAACAATGTAGCGTTAAACGTTTAACGCTACCATGGAGGGGGTATGAAAGCACTGTTGTGTTAAATTTTCAACGATCATGGGGAGGGGGAATAGGAATAGAGATAGAGCGAGAAAAATAATCAAATATTTCGTATCTTACTTTAGTTATCATAATCCTATTGTAAATGTTGTAGATTTGAATATTTCTCCACTCGAAAATGACAATTAAAAGATGCGATCAATTGTGAATTGTAAGCAATGTTAATAAAGTTTGTCTTAAAGAAACAATATGATTTCACTAAAAATCAATTTCTACCCCTTCCTATTTTCATTCCCACATTACGAAGTTTCACTTCTTCCGCGCGGAGGGACTCCACGCACTATTTTCTTTTTTTTATTGCTTTTTATTAGAGGAATCGAATAGCGTTTAATTTTTTCTAAAATTATGACTTTAATATTTTAGTGTCTCACGTCCGACCTCTACTACAGAGACAAACCACTGTGCATCGGCGCACGTCGAACATCTTTTTTCAAAAGCCGAAACAACTATCACATGTTACCGAAACATGTTGCAGAGAAACATTAACAAAGCATTGTTTTGTACGTATTTTTTCATTATGTAAATTTCATTACATTATTTTACTACTTTTACAGTCAACTTAGTACAACTTAACTTAGTAATCAATACAAAAAATATACATAGTATTAAGACGGATAAAGTATCGCTTATTTTCCTTACATTCGATATAAGTGTTGATAATTTTGATTATTTGCAAAAACTCTACCTATACGACTTGTTATAATGATAAATGAAACGTTTTTAGCATTTTCTTTTAAAAAGGGTTTTTTAAATCATTGACATATTTTTTTTAAAAAACCACGTTTTTAAAATAAATATTAGATTTTTTTGTGCAAACCACGTAAAGTTTAAAAAAATAGTCACAGTAAATATGTGATATTTAAAAAAAATACTTGTTGCATTTAAAACTAGTAACGTGAAACTCATGTAACAGATAAATCATGCATTAATAGTTTAATAACAAATTATATTGCACTGTAAGTGATAGAAAGTGGTGTAGGAGTTTTTTTAATTAATAGCAACTTTCTACGCACCATGTTTTTGAAGTTATACTTCTTTTGGCGCGTTAGGGAAAAATGATGAGAGTAAATTTTTACGATGCGCGCGCACACCGTCACGAAAAACCGACACCCTGAAGTTAGCCATAGTCATCATTTTGTTTCTTTGTATTTGTTGTTTGTATTAAAACTTTCAATGTATTAAATACCTTTTTTTCTATTGTTACTCTTTTTTCTATTTTTAGTTTCGTTTTTCTACAAACGTAGAATAAGACGAAAGATAAAATTTTTGTAAAGATTTTTTATCTTGTTACGCCAAAGAAGTATGACTTCTAACGAGTGTACATAAGTACACACACACACACACACTTTTTTTTAATATAAACTTCTTTTGGCACGTTTAACAGTGAATGAAAGTAAAATGTCACGCTCGGTTCGGTGACGCACTGAATCGTGTATACTCGGCTCCAGTCATCATCAACCACCTTTATTGTTTGACAAAGAGCGCATCATTCCAATAATTACGTTTTTATTATACATTATAATATTAAAACATTATTATGTATATAGTATGTCAATTGTATATATTGTGTGAATAAGGTTAGTATTAAGCACTCTGTTTTAAATTTTTCACTTCAATCTTGTGGTCATAAGCACACGTTCACTATTTTTATTTGAAATGTTGTAAGTATGTACACCAACAATAAAAAAATCAAAACCATAACTTCGCAGTTCTTTAAAAGCGTAAAAGAAACTAGTTTATGTTTTTAACTAGTTAAAATATTATTTTCTGTTTTTTAGTCTTATGTGTGTAATTTCTCGACATTTCTTATTTCTTTTGTATTGTGAAATAATCTTAAGCTACGTTCAAGATTTCAAATATCTAGCTCATAAACAAAACTTATTTGAAAATTAATTAAAACGTTCCATCCAAACAGACAAGAAGAAAACGATTTTTTTTTAATGTGGTAAGTAGATTACATTTGTGAATATCTCTGAAATAACTGATCTGGATTAAAAATTATCAGGTTCATTCATCTGACAAACACTGTAAGCTATGTTTTTAATGATATAAAGGTCATTGACCGGCAGACACTCTGGGAGATGACTATAACATCTGCCCCAATTCCGAGATAGCACAAATTCTTCCTATCATCGAATTAGGTAAACACCATTGGCGAGTGATGAACGGAATCTGGCGCCATTCCAGTTCAGTCTCCGTATCCTGGCATACGAGATTATTGGCAACTATCCCATATAAAGATATATACCGTACTGCTACTTTGTGTAGTGCTGAAACGATGCCACTGAAGGTCAACCTACAGAATCGATAAGATAAATGTAAAAATATTACAATATATCGTCACTATTGCTTATCATAATGTACTTACTGGTTCTTTACTACAAAATATACCTGTCGTTATAGATAGTTGTTGTACAACAACTATTATTTTAAGCAGTTATCAATTATTCTGCTTTTCGGTAAATTGTTATTTTATGTAAGTCATGATGTTTGACCGGTGGAATATTAATCCGATATCTGCAGGTTCGAACCCCGGCATGTATTAATGATTTTTCAGAATTCACGTAGATTTAATAATTAAAATTGGTAACATTGCCAGCTGACGATGAAGAAAAAAGTCGTGAGGAAGTCTGAGACCGAGAAATGTTCTTGTAATACTACTGTATGCGGGTAAACATAGAACTGTGGATTTCTCGGAGTTTGAAATCTCCAATACGTCGTGGGTCGGCGTCATCATTATGCCATACCTACCTTCGGGAAGATGCCTATGACCCTGACAGGCTGATGATGCTATTTTGTAGAGTATTACAATTTTTAACAATGACACTATAATAAAATATTCCTTGTGCGTATCTTTACTTCCGAGTATTAGCGACGTGAAACATACTCCCCTTTTCACACCTATAGGTTCAATTATAATTCTTGCTTGTTCACACGTTACAATAACACCCACGACCACAGTCATTGTCAATTATGTCTTCAATAGTTTATTATGCATTGTGTTGACATAATTATTGTTAATTAAATTTAAACTCTTACACAAGTAAACATATTATTTTTTCTTAAAAGCTGTGCAACAGTTGACGTTAATCCCTGAATTTCGTAATTTAGCGACACACTATTACGCGTGTTATCGCTATGTTAATATAGCGAGACATCGCATATCACCTACGCATACGGAAATCAAGTACAAAAATGGACACTCCCGTATTTGATAAAAAGCCCCGACATAATGCACCTTGTTGATAATCTATACATATAATAAGAATCTAAATCTAATGCGTCTGTATATTTTAGATGTTTGTAAAAAAAAGCTGCAGGTGTCTAAGTATAAGTAATAAAATACATTTCAATCAATTTGCGCTCAGACTATAACATATTACTTGAGCACAAAGACTATAATTATTTCCAAACATCGCTTACGATGCGAAACACTATCCGCTTTATACTAATTAATAACCTTTAGCTAAATATATAAATATAAATTACGACCGGATTCATATAATGTTACATGATAATTTAATCAGCAACTCGGTGACAACCAGTTGTGACAACAATATTCTGTTGTAAAAATATTTACAAAAAGTCACGCGACCGCTTATGCGAACTTGTACTGTGGAATCAAGGAGACAACTTTCTTACAACCATGTCCTCTATATAAGTTGTTTAACTTCTTCACTGCCTTATAATCTTTATATATAAACTTCTACTGTACGTGTGTATGTCACCGAACTCCTCGTAAACGGCAGGACCGATTTTGATGAAATTTTGTGTGCGTGTTCCAGTGGATTCGAGAATGGTTTAGATTCACAATTGGACCCGGTAGGTGGCGCTGCGGTTGGCTTTTAGGATTTTTTTAAATTATCAAAGCAGCACAACGTCCACAGGGACTGCTAGTTTACTTATAAATGTTTCGATATGGTCAAATGTAAGGTAAATTATCGGTTGATCGCATTTTATATTCAAGGACCATATATGTACACAACGGATTTTTCTGCCGTCGGTTACGTCTTATAGGATAGATAGAAGCCTTAATCTATAAAATGACTTAAACGAACGGTTAATAAAAACTAGATCACGCGCCGAAGTAAAAGTGAAATTTTCAATTTTGGCGAGTCATCCATCGTGAAAAGAAAGCGTTATTCTGAACTTGTATTAAACAAAAACAAAAAAAATGGAAGTTCATATTCAACTTCTAACGACTTTTTTGTAGATTTATATCAGAGGCTCACAATTAGACTAATTAAACTTATTTAAAACTGTATCTTTTGTATTATTTAATTACAATCAACGTTACTTGTTGATAGTAAAATTCATATTAACTTGATTATACTTCATATCTGAGTTATTAATAACAATAAAGTATAGCCTAGCACCACCTAGTTATAGGTTAAATGCATAACATAAAAATCTTTTCAATGAATTTTTTTTTATCTTCTATAATCATAAGAATAGCATAATGATATGCAACGTATGTCGACAAACTCGTCATCCAAAACAGCCAAATATAAACAATACAAAACTGAAATTTATACAGAGTACTTACTTACTTTATTTACTATACGTACGTACTTTTTTAACTTAAACTTTGCTGCAGTAGATATATTTTTATCGAAATAATTAGGAATTAATAGTACACTCTCGAGCTTGCCTTTGCTCAATGTCTTTTTGCGAGAGAGTAGCCGTGCTATTGTTGCTTTCTAAAAATGTACCTCTTTTATGTAGGCTTACGTTTCAAAAATGTTTACTCGTCACTTACAAGACAAGTTCATTTATATAGTTAGTTATTAACATACGATGCGTCACTGTTAATATCAGCACCTCCAGATATCAGTATTTTTATCATTTTTTTGTCACTTTTTACAAAAATATACATTTATTTCTAATTTGCACTATTCTTAATCCAAATTTATTAAATTTTATTTTCTGTTTTTTAGTTGGATTTTATATGAAAGCGTGTTTTTTTAGTTTTTTTAAACTATTATTTATTTTTCATTTTTTAGTTAAAATTTTATTTTTTAACTATTTTTCGGATTATTGCATTGTCATCGACCTTTGACAAGTGTGCAAAGTTTGAATTAAATCTGATCGTTCAAAGTAGGACAAAATTGAGCTCAAATCAAAGGGGTCGGTTACATACATACATACAGGTGAAGCTAATAAAAGCGTGATAAAAATAAGGTTTTTTTTAATATTAGTATGCATGGTACTGCCACCCGTTAAGCTATCAAACTATTTTTACAGACAATATTATCAATATTGTACAGGAATTATTGTGCTATATTTTTATAACCATACCCAATTAGGTTTGCTCAAAATAAGGGAATTTTAGTGTTTTTCTATGCACCACTCATCCTAAATGGTTGCAAAATTTATTTGAAGTAGCAATAATAATTAATTGTGACCAATTATTAACACATGAATACAATTTCACTCTATATTTGTCAACTTGAAAAATGCAGCGTCTTCTAAAGTTCCTCCTAACCACTCCCTTTGGCTATGAATTAGAAATACCCCATCAGCGGCGTTTTTGTTTTATCAATTGACAAATAATATATTAGAAATGTTCTCAAAACCTTTATTTCAATCAACCAACCAAAACAAGCGATAATTACAATTACACTATGTTATTACTACAAAGTATATAACCAAGTAATAGTAACTTGAATAAATATTCTGAAATATAAAGTAAATTTTCAAAAAAAAGTATTAACCGACTTGAATATCAATCAAAAACCCATAAGGCACTAAAAAGCGGAAAATAAATAGTTTATCAAATTAACCAAATTAAATAAAACATATGAATATGTGTGCTACCTAGAGATGTATTGGAAGTCGGTGCCAACCGAAATTTCAAATTTGTTCCAGGTAGAAATGTATTACAGAGACGCGAGAGTGGACTTAAACTTTGTACCTATGTAGATGATATGATTTTCGGTTCGTACCGACTTCCAATACATCTCTAGGTAGCACACACATTCATATGTTTTATTTAATTTGGTTAATTTGATAAACTATTTATTTTCCGCTTTTTAGTGCCTTATGGGTTTTTGATTGATATTGAAGTCGGTTAATACTTTTTTTTGAAAATTTACTTTATTTTTCCATTTTTAGTGTATATAAATATATTTTACTAGCAGTGCCCGCGAACTCCGTTCCGCCTTAAGTATATTAAAATATGCGCATTTTTGCGGTATGGTATGCGATATGGTTTCAATTGGTTGTACAATAAGTAACGTTTGGTACGAACGCAACCTTATCAATAATCCGCGATAGTTTCTACCACCAACTCGGCTACCATCGCTTCACACATAATACACCTTAAGTAATGTAATTACAATGCTTGCGTCATGTTGCAACACAGCAACGAACATAAGCACAATAGGCTCCTAAGAATTGAAGAGTTTTTTTTATAATATTGGTGGCAAACGAACATACGGATCACCTGATGGTAAGTGATCACGGCCGCCCATGGACACCTGCGACACGAGAGGAAACACAGATGCGTTGCCGGCCCTTAAGAAAGGAGTAGGCTCGTTTCTTGAAATTTTCTTACTTTGTCACGGATCCCATAATCAGAACCTAACCAAACTCTCATCAAACTACCCTTGAAGTACGTCCTTTCCAATAAAAAATGAATCATCCAAAATCGGTTAGCGTGATATTGAGTTATTCGTCTATTTGTCGTGTACATACTTAACGCAAATTTAAAACTTATACGGTTTTGCATTTTCTTACTTTGTCACGGATCCCATAATCAGAACCTAACCAAACTCTCATCAAACTACCCTTGAAGTACGTCCTTTCCAATAAAAAATAAATCATCGAAATCGGTTAGCGTGATATTGAGTTATTCGTCTATTTGTCGTGTACATACCTAATGCAAATTTAAAACTTATACGGTTTTGCGCTGGATGCCGTTGTCGGAACTGGAGCAAATTAAAATGGGACCACACGGGAAGTACCAGCTTCCAAATAAAAAAAGAATAATCAAAATCGGTTCATCCAGTCAAAAGTTATGAGGTAACAAACATAAAAAAAAAAAAAATACAGACGAATTGATAACCTCCTCCTTTTTTTGAAGTCGGTTAAAAATATAATATAACAGATCTTCAACATATTTCGCAAAACAAAGATAACATCATATGAAGAATACATTAAGTGTGTCAAAATTCATACATTTCCGTTGTAGAATAAACATTTAAGGTAATAAATAAATACAGTATTTAAATCGTAAAAACTTGTTTAAACAGCATAAAAATACGTTAAATTGAAGTAAGTCAAGATAACTCGCGACCGTGTGTGTTACTATTTAGTCGAAAAGTCCTTGAGAATGTCGGCCGATTATAATATATGCAGTATATTAAAGACACAAGGAGACAAATTAATTGTTTGTCTTAAAAAAAAATGTAACTCGTATGACACCAAAATTATTAAAGGTGTTCTGTGGTTCCAAATATTATTAGGCTCCGAAAAATCATGAGAAATGTTAGAAGAGCTCCGAAGAAATGCCAAGGTGGAGGAATTGGTGGCCGAAACCAATACATTATCGATTAAACAAAATCTTATGAATATTGGTTGTTCAAGCACCTATAGAAAAGGAGGTAAGGTCAAGTCACCGAAACAGCATTCTCGTCGACATTTAAAAAGAAACAGGATCGGGACGAGTTCTATGCCCTAGTTTCGGAGTCCAAAATCCTTTCTGATTTGCTGAACTGACAGGCTAAGTTTGAACCACGTTTAAATCTGACAGTTAACTAGTAAAGTTCTAAGATCTCGTTTAACACATTCCTTAATTATTACTATGAACTACATCAATTTGTTAGTGCCACACAAGATAACTCAAGTGTAAAGTTTTACTATCTATACTGAGCAGTTGCTCTTTGAAATTTAATACCAGCAATAATGCCACCACAGGGTACTGAAGATATAGAAACATAATTTTCATTTTAATAGTAATAATTAAAATATAGTATGTTTATTGTAATAGAATAATAATAAATTATGTAAAAAATCATCTTGTTGTTAATCACTTTCATCCTCAAAAATGTTCATAATCCATCAGAATCAACAATTCAATTTAGAATTATCTAAACGACTGTACTATGAAAAGAAAACTATTTCCAAATTTCTTTCTTGTATTGATAACCACACTTAAAGCTTGTCCACATTTACTAAACAAAAAAATAATAGAAAAAATCGGTTGAAAAACAGAGGAGGAAGGTATTGTTACCCTCTGTCTATTTGTATATAGATTTTCAAAACAAAGCACTGTATATACAATCGGTTATAGCAAACGTGCAGAAAGGGCCTATCGGTAATTTCCAGACAGGACTATCGTTCACGTATTGATTCGCCCTATAATATCTTTTTGACAACAAAACCCACTTGATATGTTGTTAAATTAAATGTGTAGTATATCGTTAATGTGTTTTGGGACTTTATTATAACACTATTACCTAAAAACTATTATTGTTCTCACTGAGCTTGAGACATAAAATGACCAATTTGTGATTGTTTCTTGTATTAACATCGTACCTGTTTGTTACTAATCCACGCTTTTCTATGTTCTTGCTGACCTTTATATAAGTACACTCCTGTGCAAATATCATGCTACTAAACCTAACTGTTTAAGCTTTACATTATCTCAGTTAAAACATAAGCCAAATCATAGTTGGGATAACACATGTGAAAAACAAACATGGAATTTAATAATTCCATTCTTACTTTTATTTTCGTTTCAATAATTTCCTGTATAACAAATGTAGGGAAGTTACTATAAGCAATACCACTTGTTTATAACACTCTTTTTGAAATAGGAATTGTTATCTTCATGACCAGCCATGTAAAATGCTAGATGAAATGTGTTTTATTCAATACTAGCTTCTGCCCGTGACTTCGTCCGGGTGAAATAGTTGCTTTGGGTTAACGCTACTATGCAGCTGAAGCTCTCAACAGGAACAACAAACCCCAATTTTGAAACACTCTTCATTGGGGCTCCTCTTCTATTGGCCTTAGCATATATGATATATAGCCTATCACCTTCCTCGATAAATTAGCTATCTAAAATTGAAAGAATTTATATATCGAACCAGTAGTTCCTGAGATTAGCATGTTCAAGCAAACAAACTATTCAGCTTTATAATATTAATACAAAAAAGCATAGATTCAACATTCTATATTATAAATCATTATAAATATTATGTAACATATATTTAATATGACAAATCTATTTCAAGTCAGACATTCACTTAATCTTTAGCTGATTTAATGTTAATCAACACAACTGTGTAGTTTATTGGTACAAATTAGAAACCAATTTGTCAGACATATGAAATAAGAGCTGTTTCATAGGATTATGTATAATATTATAATTATTTCTCAAATAAGAGTACAATGTTTCATTATTTTCTAAAATTTGTTAGTGATTTGACTGATGAAAAAACAATTCAATATGTACAGATTCATAACTTGAAGTAGACCAACAAAACTTTCAGAATGACTTTCAGAAACTTTCAGACCAATGAAACTTTGCTAGTTTAAATTTATATAGATCAGCTGACAGTGACAGTAAAAACTATAAGGAAACCTGAGAAATATTCTTTCAGTATCACTCTAAAGTCTAAGATAGTTTAAAGTTTGAACCCTAAGTATGAATCTCTTTAAAAACAGAATCTGTTTAATGAATGTCAAGGTGGTATGAAATCTTTGTAAATAGGTAAAGAAAACAAATAGATCACCTTTGATACCAAGCCTATTAGGGACATGGCATCATATACATACACATTTTATAGTAGCACGAGAATTAAATATAAGGAGTGATGTTATAATATATGACAAACCTGGAAGAACATCCATGTCGGATAGTCTCCTAGTTTCACAGATATACAGGCACCAAGTGCGATGAACACAGTTGATATGCTGTCACATCCGTGGTCGAAGAGTTCCCCAAGCGGCGACTGGCTGCCAGTCCGCCGCGCTTGCTTCCCATCTATTGCGTCAAGACTTTGGTATATGAATACTCCTAGAGCGCATAGAGCGCACGCCCAGCGTGGCGGATCCTGCCGCGCGTCTGGACTGAACCTATCAAACATATCTTCAATAAGCTTCTATTATTAACTTCACTTCCTCTTACAGTATTTATCTTGTTTTGTGAAATAGCTGATACCAAGGCGATGGTTTTGTTGCTTCATACGATCTACATGTTTTATTTGGATTAAGATAAGATTAAAGATTTAAGATAAGGATTAAGCCATATCATAGACTAACCTAAAAACAGACTATTTAATTTGATTTATATATAGAATAGAAATAGAGATATATATAATACTCCAATATTGAAATTATTAATAAGTATATGGTTCCAGAGAGTTGATGCTATCTAATGAACTCTCTAGAAGCACTAATAATATAATTTTTAAATGTACACCAGTTTATTTTATACCAGCAACATTAACAACTACTGTAAAACCTATTGTGAAAAGTACTATATATAATTACTCATCCTGATTTTAAAAAAGCATTATTGCAACAAAACATACTTAAATTTAAATTGCTACTATGAATTATATGTAATCTATAACAAGTTTCAAGACGCATTAAACTGTTTTAATTCATACAATAATCAAGTATATCTACTTATAATTATTTCTACATTGTGCTATACATATATATTACAGAATGAAGCATATGAAATGGACCTTGATCACAGAATAACATTCAATATTAATTAATTTACTGACTTACTCTTTATAAACAGTACAAATATACTTTTCTAATTGACCTTTAGTTATCATAAAGCAATAACCTCTTGATAACAGTGACTCAACTGGAAGAACTAATAAGTAATGAATTATATGTATGCAAATCACTTACATTATTATATTCTGTTCTCTTTTATACTTTTGCAAAACTAATTTATGATATGTCTAACCAGTTGAGGGTCTCTTAATATTTCATTATAATGTAGTTAACATAATTAAATAAAATTAACATATATGGTATTTTTAGTATTACCTAATATATCCATATTTCTTATTATATTTATTGAATTAAATAAACCATTGTGATATTGTATAGGCACATATAATTATGTAATAATCAAGGAAAACAGTATTGGCTCAATAATCAGGTGATCTACTATGAAGTTAAAACTTTTTGTTTTCACAATCAAATCACTTTAGAATTTAGCTAAATTTAAAATATCATATCACAAAATTAATAGTTTTTAGAATTGTAACTTTTTAAAATCACATTTAATATATCAATTTCACAGGATACATCAATTTTTTAAATATTGAATATTTGTTTCAACTCTTACTTTTTGTTTATTCTGATTATTTCCTATTATTACTATTTTTTACAATTATTATATGTATATGCAAATTTATAATAATAAGATTAAGTTTGCCCAGTTAGATTTTCAGTAACATTTTCAATATATATCTGATTTATTTTATAGTGAATCTTGATTGAATTTTGGATTAATTAGCTCAGTTGGATTTGTGATCAAAATCTTATAAGTGAGAGGAGAGAGTGGGGCACCAGAGGCTAATAAGTTCTAGAAACAAATTAACCATAGCAACTTCACATTTCCCTGTCCTACCTTTTCACATAATTTAAGTCAAGTATATGATTGAAAGTTCAAATATTATTCAGAGTTCACCATCCTTGGTTTGATAGTCGAGTTACAACAAAAATTTCAAAAAGAACATACATGTAAAATAAACACAGGGTTATTGAAATACAAAAACCATATCATAATCTGATGATTTGTTAACCATTTTGCAGGTTTGCATTTGACAACCTAGCCTGACACCTTGAGCACCCTACAAGATACTATTGTGATAGAGGACAAATTTACAACTTGTGCTCATAGCCAACAAATGAACACTAGAAAATACTTTATAACATAATAAATTACTAGTTATAATGTTAAAAATTACAAAAATATTTGAGTAGTCGTGTTTATCTAATTTTGACAGTAAGGAGGTTTTATATCTAATAAATTATGTTTTGCAATTAAAATCACATCCGCCAATAGTAAAACATTATCTAATACATTTCATATCTTATCAGGGTATGTTGTGGCGTGAGTATTCTTCCACCAATCGGATAAAAATCACTCTGACGTATCGAGTAACATGTAAACATGTGTAAATACCACAATATTAAATCAAAGCTTTTATTTTGTTATTTTTATCGCAAAAAATAACGACGAAATATGTCGCAAACAAGAACTAAGGATGCAAAGAAGTATATGAATATTATAAGGAGACCATTAGGTTCCGTTCACTCAGTAAAGATTAAAATCAAACTCAGCTGTGTAGAAAGTTAGATTGACACAATTTCTTTGATTTTTATATAACCTTGATATTAATTACTTACCATACGAGAATAAGTGTGGTTACTATATTTACAATTAAACCTAATATTGTGATGAGATTCGGAGCGAGCCACAAAGGCGTTTTAGACACCAGCCAGCACCACCACGGCTGAAGCCAAGCGTCAAGTAAACTGGCACTGGTGCAAGAGTATTTATGTTCACTCAGTCTTTTTAACTGCGCGGCGCTGAGTATTCTCTCTTTATAAAACTGCATTTTGTCACTGTCACGACATCACAATACACTGTTTAAATTATATAGTTAGCCAATTTTCTAAGAGAAAATTTACGTTACCCACTAGTTTCACATCACACCACCATGTGTGCCATAAACAATATGTTAACTTTTCCAATGTCAATATGATATGACAGAATAGTATAATCGCCATCCAGCCACGAATACACAATATCTCATAGACAATGAGATATTATTTACGGTGTGGTCATATAAAAAAAATATTATGCGGAAAAGTATATTCTTAGATTACATAAATATCTTCCTCAATAAACACAATCAGGTGGACAGCATGGTTGTAAATATATTTATGTTCATTTGATGTTACTTTCAGTGCACATTTTGGAATTCCTACACTTCTTATCAATTTGCCGCCAAATGCAACGTAAAGTAATAATACTCTGTTGTCACAAATAGAGGCCAAATCAATATAAAAAGCAGGTAAGGAAACTTTGTAAATGAAAAATTGTGTGATCTTAATAAAACAAAAGATCATTAAATAATAAGAAGCTGGAAAGGTTAATTTTCGCATAAATTCGTGAATTCTAATAGTTTAGTAATACCATAACTATACATAGCATTATACACATGCATTAAATTAGAATGAGATAGAATGGCGATAGTTATGTCCAATTTGATCGATCGATACAGTTATTGTTCTCGAGCTCTGCTGTCAGCTCCATTTGCAATTGACTCAATTTGCATTTCGTATCGTTCGTACAGTGTCGTGTCAATTTGTTATTATAAGCTTATTGCGGTTATGTAGGTATATTGTGTAATAGCTGAATATAGAATGTTCAGTGGATATTATCATTTATTTAACGAAAAAGAAACAATACAACATAAAGCTTTATTTCAACAATAATTACACTTTCGTTACAAAATTTTTGTAATACTTTTACAATTCTTTATATTTATAGTCTAAATACAGTACCCATAAATTTAGGAAGATACAATCGTCTCATTATATGCGAACTTATATGCATTTGATAGTAAGTAGGTGTATATAGGTAGTATACATAAATTTTAAGATATTCATTTCTTACTTCAATGTTTAAAATATCTTAACTTACTGATTTTAATATTATAAATAAGTCAATAGTCTAAATTTATCGTTGAGAGTATTCAAATTGTAGTTCGAGTTGAATATAAAAAAGGATTTTACAAATCCTATTTACTTTAGGATGAAAATGTTTGAAAGCAAAAAGCATAGTTCTCTTAATTGATGAATTTGTACTTGTTAAATTAAATCTAAGACTAAAATATCAATACATTTTGCATCTTCTCAAATTGTAAAGTACAATTAATTAAACAAGTTCTCTGCTACCTAGTCTTCGTTTGACCTTTCCTGGATTCGATTCTCTTCTGTAAAGTAGTTAACAATGCACCTAGTACGTTATGTCCTGGTAGCCGCTTACCAAAAAGCAACCGTTTCACGGAATCATCATAAGTAAGGAGAGCCACCATGTTTTGGAGTAAAAAGCCTTGACAGTATTCCAATAGTTGTGTAGCACCATAAACCTACAATTAAATTAAGTTTTACATTCATAAAAATATTAATAAAGTTGCCAAATCTATTATCATCGTTTAGTAGCTCTACATTTAAAAAAAATGTGAGTCGTCGCGGGACCTTTGGCAAATGTGAAACATTCAAATTACTTTGTACGGGTAATATGCATAAAATAATAGTTTACAATAGGAAATATGGCACAATTAAAAATAAAATATTAAGGTTTTATTCAAGGAAAAGATGACCGTTCATGTAATTAACATTTATATTCATTAAATACAAAAATCAAAATCATATAGCGTGGCGACGCATGCCATGGCGACACGTCGCCACTCCATGTCAACCGTCAACCTCCACCACTATAGATGTTTAACATAAAAAATACATATTTCTACATTCGAAATTACCACAGATATCATATAATTGGTTTTAAAATTAACAGTTGGTCTAATGGTTTTGAATATTATTTTCTGACAAGCTTTTACCCGCAGCTCCGCACACGTTTTTTTTATATTGTATTAAAAAATACAAAATTGTGAGACCATGTACAATTATAGAAATGCTATTTCAAAAAACAATTGCAAGTACGACACGCACGTCATCTTACGGTAACCTGAACGTGTACATTAGATATATAAATACCAACATTGTGTCAAATAAGGTTTACCATCAGCAACTTAATTGGGAAATTTAACCGACCATACAATACCTCAGTGCTCACGTACACTGTATAAGAAACGAATGAAACAATGACTTAAAATATTATTATAAAGATGCCTATATTGTCATTATAATTAAGTTTTTGTGACTATAATAAATTTATAATACAAATAATCGTTTGTCTATTCCGCAAGAAATTATATTATAGAACTCTTAACGTAATACGTTTATGGTCTAAGATCTTACCAGAAAGACCTCTTCTATCTTCAAAGTTACTATTAATTATAATTAAATTAAATTGTTTATAACATTATAAACAATAAGTTGATAATTATTTCTCTAATGAAAAATACAGAATGAGTTGGAAGTCTTGAAATCTTGCTAAATTTCATGTGGATGAAGTCGCAGGTAACAGCTAGTATAAAATAGAATTACCTAAATTACTTCCTATAAAGTCAATTATCTGCCACTGAAAGTCCCGTGAAAATCGGTCTAACCGTTTTGGAGATAGCACTGCAGGCGAAGCCACTGTTAACAGCTAGTCTAAATTAAAATAAACTAAATTACTTTTTGTAAGGTCAGCTATCTGCCAGTGAGACTCGTGAAAATCGGTCCAACCGTTTTTGAGATAGCACTGCGGACGAAGCCGCGGTCAACAGCTAGTCTAAATTAGAGTGGCCTATGTCACCCACTGCAATTTCAGGTATCTGCCAGTGAAATTGTAGCAAAAATCAGATTAGCGGTTTTGGAGATTACCCGGAACAAATAGACAGACAGACCGACAAAAAATTAAAAAATTGCATTTTTGTTATCAGTAGCATGTATACTTTCATAGCCAATCAGTAAAAATTTGATATTTGAATACTACATATAGACACTTCATTTTTAATATATGTATAGATTAATCAGATCACACTAATTATCAATTTAAGTACCTCTATTGGCAAAGTACTCTTATAGTCAATAAAAGTTATATATTCTATTTTATGAATTCATGACTTTTTGTTACCTTTGCATGAATATAGACAGAAACAAGATTATGTAAGTCTACAGATTTGGCCGCTCTCGCTTCACAGTGTCTTTGAAGAGGCAACAGCTGAAAAAAAGAAGCAGCTGCGAGAACCTCCAGTACATCTGTCTCAGGTATATCTAAACCGGAACATCCTCCTGAGTATAGGTATTTCATTACTTGCTGTGAAATAAAATCAATAAACACTTTATTTTATCACTATATGTCATCTTGTTCAATAATATTTCAACACCAGTTTGTGGAAAGATTTAGAACAGTATTTATCAAACAAAATTAGTTTGCCAATGTTGCCAACGTCGCGATATTATCGTTATTGCATGTTTTTGGATGTGATTCAAATTCTGGAGAGTTTTATTCAATACAGAGGGTTCACAGAATCTGTCAACTTTCAATATTTAGTATCAGTTATTGAGAGAAATTTACATTATTGAAAAGCACTATTGTAACTCAAGACAGCTTCGACTAAATCTCGCTACATAACAGATTAGCTACTTAAATATAATAATTCCCTAACAAAATATAAAATGTGATATATGCTATGTGCTAATAAAATATGCTAGAGTATAATAAATAAGAATGAACCAGTAACCATTGTATTATTAACCGACTTCGAAAAAGTAGGAGGTTACTACGTTCGGTTATATGTATTTTTTTTAATGTGTGTTAATCGATATCTCCGTCAATTATGAACCGATTTTAATAATCCATTTTTTATTTGAATTTGTTATATTCAGAGATGGTCCCATATAAATTTGAAGAAAATATTCAACTCCTAAGGGGGTGAAATATCGTTTATTTGATTTTCAACCACTTCGTCTCTGCGTATTTTCGTGAAATTGGAACCGATTTAGTATACCTATTAAAAACCAAATATATTTATTCACACTAAATGGAAAAATAAAAAAAATATACCGCCTTCGAAAATTGATTTAGTAAAAAAATAAAGTAGTAACACTGTCGCAAAAATTGGCAACATTGCACGAATTAGTCGGATTTTGCACGAGTAATAGTTTGTGTACCAATGTGTGATATTTTTTATATTGTAGCACGACAAAGTGACTGTACTATACTTGATGGCAGGCACATTTAATCCAAAAGTCTGTTCTTGGTTTCGCTCCTGGCCCAATATTTTACCTTCAACTAGCTTTGTTTAGTATTTAATCACATGAATTTTTCATTTTTTTTTGTTTCTTTTCGTTCTATCTTAAGGAAAAGGCAAAGACCATGCAGCCAATAATAAAATACTAAATATAAGTTAACCTCAAAAATGTGATATCTTATATCGTTGATCTGTACAAGCGGGGGAGCAGCATTCGCTGGTGACATTGAATCGTTTGAAGCTCTCGGAGGTGCTAACATAGCACGTAGTCGCGGTGATTCCGACACCAATACGATTTTGTGACCGTAGAACAGTCGACCTTCCACTCTGGATTATTAAAAAAACATAATAAATTTAATGACTTATAAAACAAATTTCTCCTTTTTTAATGTTTATTTGTATAACACTGAAAATGGATTACCTTGAGTAATGTAATTAATACCCAATAATTTAAACGCAATAATTTGAAACATTTGTATGAAAAGTATGAACTGTATATATGTATATATATACATGCTACCATGTAGTGGCATTTTTATTAATAATTTTTTGTTATGTATATCCATTATTTTGTAATATTTGAAACGTTTTGTGGTATATAGTTCGGTTACTAGAAACAAGTGAAGTGCATGCTAAATAAGCATAACAAAAACTATATGAAATTTCTAAGCAAGAGCGCTATTATCTTGTTAGAACACAAATCATCATAGGACACGATACAATAATTACTAGAGATGAAACGTATATCCGGTAACTATCTGGTATCCGGCCATGTTTTCACTATCCGGCCGGATACCGGATAGTACTTCAGTATCCGGCCGGATTTCGTATAGTAAAATTTAAAAAAATCTCATGGTTATACAAAAGGCAAATAATACCACAATAGGTTATGGACAACTTTTATTTTTATAATCGCACGTTAAAAGTGTTTTTTTTATTAATTAGTTTGTTTAATACTCAAAATTAACAAGTGGCAAATAGTGGTGAATGAATAACAAATTTTCCGCATTTGTTGGTAACAGACGACTCCGCTTGGCTTCGTATACCAGACCCGCTTCTGAAAATAGTCTTTCGCTGTAAACGTCACTGCCAGGTGTTGAAAGATAAATTCTAGCAAACCTTGACAACTGCGGGTACTGATTTAAATTAACTGACCACCAAATGTATGGGTCGTGATTTCGATTGATCCGAGATGTCTTTAAGAAAAAGTCAATCTCGTTAGCAGTTGGATTTTGTTTTTCTTGATCGCGAAAATCACTACTATTATCCTTTGCCACTTCATTGAAACAGTCCCAAAAAGTGTCATGAGCTTCACGTGTCAAGATAGATCCAGTTTCATCTTCTTTCATTCGTTTAGCAGGTGTTGAAGCATGCGTTGATCTGTTACTGTCAGAAGAAGATTCGTCGTAACAGTTTTTTATGTACTCTATCATAATTTTTTGTCGGGCTTTTTCAGTTTCAAGAACTCCTAAGTAGTCTGACTTGAACCTTGGGTCTAAAACGCTAGCAATTAGGTAGTTTGGATTGTCTCCTACAGATTTAAAACGACTCTCCAATTCAGCTTTCAAAGAAGCTCTCATACGAGCTAAGTCCGATGTTCTTTGTGCAGTCTCGTTTTTGTTTAAATACTTTTTTAATGCAGAAACATGTGAAATCACCTCGGATATACACGAGAGGCCAGAGCTTGTAATTTTCCTTATTTCGTCAAACGGTTTTAAAATATATATGAACTGCTCCATCAGGCTCCATTGTTGTATCGTTAAATTAGTGAATTTGTCATGTTCAACGACACAAAGAGTGATAGCTCTTTTTTGTTCCAACAAGCGTTCTGCCATATAGAACGTAGAGTTCCACCTAGGGGTGATATCCTTTTTTTTTTTAACGTGGAGAGAAAATCCATCATGGACTGTCAGGCCCCCGGGGGAGAGTCTGAACTGTACCGACCACCAGCCTTTGTGCTGTCACGCAGGGGTGGTGCCATTCGGCGACTTTAACCGGCTAAAACTCCACGACAACCTACGCTGCACTGTGGGAGTACTGTGGGAGACAGCGCGAGCATGCTCCGCTACACCCCCGTCGGCAGGCGTTTCCCACGCCGCACCCGGCTGAGGCAGTCTGGTTGCGAGACTACCTCCCAGCCCAGCAAACCCGTGCAATGGGAGTTCAAGGCCCCCGCCCCTTCCCCCTGGATTCGGCCAGCAGAGGAGAGGTATACCTCTCCGCCGTCGCCCCACCAATGATTTTTTATCGAGGTTTACTCCTCCTCCGCCTCAGCCACCCCGACATCCCCTCCGGCCTACGCTAACCTAAACATCCCCCTCCCCATCCCTTGATTCTAACCCTACCCTACCTGTCTCAAGCCCTACGCCCTCCTATCCCCTAGACTTGCCTACCCACTAAGTAGGTAGGCAAGCCAGAGGTTACCGAACCTGCTCCCCCCTTTCCCCCACCCTACCATCCCTATCCCTACCGATCCTATCCTACCTACCTACACAGTAGGGGTGATATCCTACACTAACTGATGCTGCGATAAATTTAACTCCTTTTGGATTGTAAGGATATTTTCTTGTGCTAAACCTGAATGATTAAAATGACGTCTTCCCGTAGCAATCATGTCTAATACTTCAGCCTGGTCCTTCATTGACTCATTAACAACTCGCTGAAGTGAATGAATGAAACATCTAGCTAAATCATACTCTGCAACTCGAGCTCCTATTACCATGTTAGCGCCACTATCATGGGTTAGTAAGTGGATGTTATATTTTTCAATATTTCAGCGAGCAGCATTCAGTTCCTTTGTTATATTTTCTCCAGTATGTGATCCTGAAAATGGTTTCATAGCAAGAACGCCGTGTTGCAGCTGAAATTCTGGAGACAACCAATGGGCTGTGAAACTCAAGAAGCTGGAACTATTGTGCAGACAGGTCCAAATGTCGGAAGTAACAGAATAGCGTTTGTTCTAGAAGCCTTTTAAACCTGACCTTTTCTACGATACTAAACGGCTCTTTATCTATCGCAATAATTTCTGCAATTATATAATGATATTTTTTAGCTTTAGCATCATTTACATCCCAAAGGAATTTTCTTTCAAACGATTCCGACAGTGTTAGTTGTTTTTCTGATGATGATGAATATCCACTTGTGCTGGGAACGGCAGATCCCGAGGCCACAACTGGCTTTGATTGTTCACCAGTTTTACTTTTATTTATCAATTTAAACTCCTCTGGATGTTTAGACTATAAATGATTACTCATGACTGAAGTACCTGGTGATGACAAAAAAAACACTTTAAAATACTCTGTACCAATGAGTCACAATGAGTATAACTATAAATAAAAAAATAGCTGAAATCATAAAATTGTATTTACAAAATTGGTGGCTGTCGTTTTAAGAATTTAAAGCAAGACATAATTAAAATAAACAAGTACAATCTGTTTAAAAAAAACAAGCTTTTTCGAGTGCCTTGGACCATCTTCTAACTCCGTCATCAGAACCTGGTTACCATCTAGCACCAAAGTACTCGTCAAGACGAATCACACGAGCTCAAACTCCAAGAGGTTGTGTCGTTTAAATACTGAGTTCCTATGACCACCTTCTGGTTCCATCATCAGATCAGCTCCATGTCATAATAATTTTGCATTATCATCAGATTTACACATGCATATAAAATTCCAGGTCAGTCGGTAACCGGTAAGTGGATTAAATGAAACTTCCTAGTATTGATAACAAACATAGGAACAGGTGAAACTAAAAAAAGCTTGTAAAATGAAATGACACATTGACCAAAATTTATTTATACTTCTAAGTTTTGTTTGTTTATTAACAAAATCATTTTAGGAATATAAGAATATTCATATTTTTTGTTTCGTCTAATAAAAGCAAATACATAAGCTCAAAAACTTTACGTACCTGCGTATACGTACGTACTTTTTTCTTCACCACCCCGAGAAATTTGAACCTGACATAATAAACAAACCGCTTACTTGTTATCGTCACTGTTTAAATCAAAATATTGCCAAATTGGCGATCGTTTTTTTGATGATGACATTTCTTTTCAAATCAAACATAAAACCGCAACGACACGCATAAACAAAAACAAATTGACACTCGCGAACACTCCGCTCACGTGCGACAACACCCGAACGCGCACGAATGTTTCCGAAAGGGCCGAATATCCGGCGCTCCGGCCTTGCAGCTGGCCGAATATTCAGTATCCGGCCAAACCACTATCCGTTTCATCTCTAATAATTACCCACTTGAAATGGCGGTAATATGCATTAATAAAAAGATTGGTTGCCAAAGTCAAAAGATTGTGAAGCAGATTGTAGTCTAGGTTTCAATTATTGTATATCACTTGATTATCTATATACTCATTTATAAAGAGAAAAAGAGACACAACACATCTATTGTATTCATTGGTAAGTGGTATAATTAATTTTAAGTAGAACTTTGACAGAAAGTAATGTGGTAAACACTGTGTCAGGTAGAGTGTTGAAAACACCGGTTCTCGTCCAATCATCAGGAGCGGTCAGTATGTGAATGGGTGACCGCCTGGGAACACTGCACAGCGTTTATTTATTTAAGTATTTTTTTATACTGTAATACAAAAGTTTCACTTGTATCGTGTGTCTTTACGAGGCAACCTGTTTTTTATTATTTATCTAACCTGAAGGTAACGTCGGCTAGCGAGGGATTGTTGACGTATGAAGGGTCGACCCTTGCTGGTGTGGGTGCGGTTGGAGGGGGAGGTTGTGCCACTTGCGGTACTTGTTCCCTTCCGTAACACGCACACAATATGTCAGCCAGCAACAACACCGTGCCCTCCTTCTGTATAATAACAGAATCACTAAAAAATAACTTGTCACTTTGATGCGAGTCTTTTTTAAATTCAGACGCAGATCTATATATCAGATTAGGGTAAGATCACTTCAAGTGGACTCCTCATTTCCAATTTGGGTCATGGAATTTAAATATAATTATTTTATCATGAGGCAGTCACTACGAATAATTAGACTCTGAAACAATGTTGAAAAACTATGTTTTTTTTAAATTAAAATTTGTAGGACATTTATTAAAAAAATTTTCAACTTAACCTTTCGAGATATTTTAATGAAATTTTCAGATTTTTATATGATATTCAAAACTATTTATTATTTATGAACAAACATGAAAACTTATAACTGGGAATTGAAATGACTTCGTATTAAAGTTTTTTTTTACTATGATCACGTGCCATGATACATTCATGTTTATTATTTTAAAGGAAAATTCCACTTCTCGCTGTTAGTTTGTAGTTTCACTTCAGTCAGTCGTAAGTCATAACAAATTTATCTTTCAATTATAAAGAGATGTATGAAAAAAAAGGATAGATATATGAATCACAATCGCCTAAGCTCGCTTTAAACTAAAAAAAACAGATTTTAAAACCTTCAGACCCTATTAGAAGTGGTTCAAAATTATGACATAGTTAGCTTACCTTGCTATACCGTAAAATATTGAATAGCAAAGGAAGACACTCGTAAATAAACTGTTTGCTGTAATGGCTGTCATCAGACGGGCACACCTGAAAGTATACATTGTGTATTGTTATGTATTATCTCTTATGTCTTTTGAATACTAGGATTGCTTTGATCCGGTTTTGGAATATTTACTTTGGGCTAACGCTAAAAAAAAATAGAGTTTGAAACATTCTTCATTGGTGCTTCACTCCTATTGGCCTTAGCGTGATTATATAAATCCCATAGATGATATAGCCTCCCTCAATATATGAGCTATCTAACGCTAAATTTTTCAAATTGGACCAGTAATTCCTGAGATTAGCGCGTTCAACCAAACAAACTATTCAGTTTTATAATATTAGTATAGACTATTGAAGCTCTATTAGATATCTTTAATTTTTAGTAATAAATATAACCAATGTTATTCAGTTATAATATCATTGGTGATAATGTATAATTCTAATGGTATCTACTATAATTTTTGAAATCGGTTTAGTAGTTTTCGAGTTTATTCGTTACACACAGACAAAAATACAAATCTTTCCTCTTTATAATTAGAAACTCAGAAAAATCATTAATAGTAATAATGCAATAATGTGGATCATAAAAATAATTATCCTATGTCGGATTTGAACCCACAATACTCAGACTGATGGCAGCGGAGAGGTAGCTGTTTAAAGAATTGTGCTTTTTCTGAAGTTTCAGTCTTATCTCCATCCGTTTGGTACTCTTCATTACATAGTATAAAACAAAGTCCCCTACCGCGTCTGTCTGTCTGTCTGTTCGCGATAAACTCAAAAACTACTGAACGGATCTTTATGCGGTTTTTATCAGTGGATAAAGTGATTCACGAGGAACGTTTTGGTATATAATTTGTCCAAGATTTTTTTATAATCAGGGCGGGACAACGTCTGCAGGGCCCGCTAGTAATATATAAAAAAGGAAGCGACAAAAAACATGGACATAGAAATCGACATTCTATATGTAACCTACCCTAGTTAGAAACATAGTGTGATGATAGGTTAAACACTGTCTACCTGTAAAAAGTCTTGCAGTAGTTGATCTATAACATGATCCATAGAGGCATCAACTGCGGCCGCCAGCGACAGCGTCCATGTGTGCAGAGACCATGGCACTCCCAGCGCCCGTAACTCTAATGTTATATCTACAGAGGTAGAATTTCATTATTTATGTAATGTGTTTATATAGCGAACAAATGCAATAAATATGTAAATAGTAACAGAGGTTTAAGCTAAACGTATTCATGAATTTCTCAGTATTTTTAAGGGAAACGTTTTTTCCATCGCCTAAAATGTTGTCGCCCATAGATTAGAACCCTGTGGGACGCTAATTCACGCAAACGATCCCGCAGAGATTACCCTATGTATGTTAACTTTCTGAGAACAATCTTTTAAATAAGAAACTAGAAGGTCGATAGAAGATCCACAAACACCGTTGTGTTTTAATTTAAGAATAAACGTACTATGGTCAAAGTAATCAAAAGCCTTAGACTGGTTGCAGAACACACCAATTGCATCCTGCGAATCCTCCTAGGCTCCCTATAAATAACTTATAATCGTTGCGTTAACTTTTTAGTTAAAAATTTAACTATGGATGTACAGAAATAGGTATATATTTTCCAAGACTACATTTGCAGCCCGATTTAAACGAAGGAACCACTTTACTTATTTTAATTAGGTTGGGGAATGTACCTTTTGCTATATACTGATTAAATACATTAGCCAAATGTGGTGAAATAGTAACGATTAAAGACTGTACTACTGTTACCGATATACCCCATATGTCTTCGGTATTATTGTATACGGTATTCGGTTTCCTGTAATAAGCAGATTAAAATTAAAATGTATACTTCGATATCTTGGCTACTATTGATTTCCCATTATCAATCCCATTTCCCGATTGTTAATCTGAGATTAAAAACGCGATTTTAATACCAATAATATTCCGAAAAATTTCAGTTAAATGCCAACGATCCGCAAAAAAGTTTCACTTGCATCGTGGTTTCATAAAACCACACAATTTTTATCATTTTTCTAGAATCACTTTTTTTTATTATCATTTATAAGTTCAAAGCATGATGAAATAGCAGTAATGAAACGCAATTGACAAATGCGACATTACCGCTTGGCATATTAAGTTTTAATCGTAATTTAATTTCATGTACGTTACACATCACCTTATTATATAATTTCTTTTTTTCGGAACTGTCTACGCTAAAATGGATTTACCACTGTATCCAAATTTAGCATTTCTGGGTCACGAACTTAACTTTATACTATCACTGTATTATTTACGTTTATTTATAATTTCTAGAATAAAAAAAAATCAGAAATGATTACAGCTTATATGATACTAGTCTCTGCCCGCGACTTCGTTCGCGTGGAATAGTTACTTTGGGCTAACGCTAACACGCAGCGGAAGCTCTCAAGAGGAAAATACTCTTATTGGTCTTGGCGTGATGATATATAGCCTATAATCTTCTTCGATAAATGAGCTATATAGCACTGAAAGAATTACAACGTCACAAACTCACAAATTTTACCACTTTATAATATTAGTACTACTAGTAATACTATAAATACTACTAATACTAGTAATAGTAGACTAGTTATTAAAAATTATATAACTTGGTTAAAGCAGATTATTTTTATTTATATTCAGCTATAGACTGTTTTTATCTAACGTGCACGCTGTGTCCACATGTAGAAAAGTAGAATAATCGAATGATTTTTTAAATATTGTTCATTTATAAGTATATCACTTGATTGTAGTCAGTTTTGTAAAGCAATAAATAAAAAAAATAAAATAGAAAGAAATAATGAACTCACCCAAATGATCAGTTTCAGCTGCACAGTACATGGCATCTTGGAGAGCTCGCTGCTGCTGTTTTGTGAAGGTCGGTGGTCGTCCACTCGAGTTGGGTCCGTTAGATGGCGGTCCACCTGCAGCGCCTTCCGCCAACACCTCCTCCAGGGACAGCACCGCTCCAGCCCCAGAACCTCGTGACCCTCCGCGTACTGCTGCCCGGAGACAAGCTCTACGACCGTGTGTACAGCAAACGGCCACCGCACTGAAATTATGATATTCGAATTCCGACGATGTCAAGTGATGATCGCAGCCGCGTACGTAAACTTGGAGAAATCCAGAGTTCTATGTTTTCCCACATACAATAGTACAACAAGAACAATATATCAGGTTTAGGTTTCCTCACGGTGTTTTCTTTCACCGTCAGGCGATAGTGTTACGAATTTAACTGAGTAAATGTACGTGAAGTCCGAAAACTTTGTTGGTACACGTTGGGATTCAAGCCTGCGGACATTGAAATGATATTCCATCACTCTAACCACTAGCTCACCATGATTACTTACTGAATGAGTGAGTGACTGAATTTTTAAGAATTATTAGCACCTTATTTGTATATAAATGTAGTAAATATTTTAATACTTTGATGTTAAAAAGATTGGTTTACATTAGAATTATAAATATTCAGTCTTCTTCTTGTGGACATCGGTAAAAACTATCCAAAGTGTGATACTGAAAATTAATTTCGCTTTATTAATTTGGTACAATTATATATTTAGTAAAGTAGTTGAACTCACCTATAACAACCGTATTGTGCCGCCGCAGAGTAACATAATGCATCGTTGAGTTGCGTTGAAAGGAACGGATCAGCACCGTTAGACAGAAGCAACTGAACTAACTCCAAATTGCCGACTCCGCAGGCAACCTGTTCCAATAAACGCATTTTATATTTAACTTGTTGAAAACCACTTGCAATTAAAATACAAATATTAGTTTCAATTGTGTCTATATAGGAAAATTTTGTTATTATATATTTTAGCTCAACTTATATAGTCGCGTCGCGTTAATTCTACCGTATCCCTATGTCGCCCCAGCGGTCAGTCCGGCGGAAGGTGGTCACTGGGCCCCGTCCTAATAGGCAGGGAGACTGTACTCAGTTCCGACTACGGTGATGAGAGGAGGCGGGTAGATCGTCCCCTACTCCCACCGGCCCTCTGTTGGCGGAAACGGCCACTATGAGTGTCCTTCTCGTGGGTCCTTTCCGTTGCCGCTTTCTGCGAGATGACCTACACGCAGAAGGAGGCCAACGCAGTCCATGCCTGTTCACTGCCTAGCTTGGGCGAAACCATAGTCGGGAGCGACAAATCTATATCTATAATTGGTACCCTTTCAACGCAGCACACTCAGATGCAGTGTGCTGTGCAGTGTCTTCGTCAGCGCTCCATTCGCGACAGTAGCGGTGGGCTACCTGCGAATCTGGTAATCATGCTTGGTGAGTACCTGCATAAGTCTAAACGTCAGGGAGCCCCACTCCCGATTACACATTTTCTTTAAGGCAGTAAGTACCCCCGCCTCGATCTCCGCCCGGGATACAACTAGGGAGTCGTCCGCATAAAGATGGTATGTTTGTTAGGTGGAACTTAATACTTTACCCTAATATTTGTATTGTTTGGCAACTGTAATATGCATTACCTGTATGGGTGTTAACGTGCAGACGTCGTCTCCCCGAGCCGGTGCACCGTCGACCCTGGCTCCTGCAGCAAGCAGCCTCCGAGCGCACTCCACAGCGCCGGCTGCGCTCGCGGCGCCCGAGCCAGCGCCGCCCCCGCCGGCCGCGCTGCACGCGTACACCAGCGCCGTCCAACCTTTAACAACCAGTAATACTCTACAACTCTCCACTGATACAACAATTGCAACCTAACTTATAAGAGCAGATTCAGCATAGCTTAAGTTAAGACAAGCAAGACAGTTCCTGTGTCGGATTCAAATATGCAAGTAATTGGAAAAGTGAAAACGATAATGGGAAATCAATAGCAGACAAGATATCCAAATATAAATTTGAATCTGCGTATTACAGTACGGAATACACAATAAATACAATGATTCAGATGGTAAACATATTGTGCTTGGTTATTGTCGAGCGTCTTTCACTTTACCTCAACTCCGTGGCCGCGCGCCGGCTGTAATACGACATGCGATAGATGGAGAGAAAAAATTCAAGCGATGAAAAAAACTTTTCACTTTAATAATCATATCATTTGATTGCATGAAATATTAATTATATGACCTTCAGTGTTTCATTTCTTTAAATCATTCATACCTGCGGTAGGAGGGTTATAAATTTGTGCAGTTTGTTGGTTGGGTGGTGACCGCGGAGACAGAGGCATTGCGCAGTAAGCGGCGGAGGAACTGCCTGTTTCAATATTTGGATCAGCACCGGCTTCTAACAGCATCTGCAACAAATTTCAAATGGCACTACTAGAAAATATTTATAGTATATTCTGATAAACCTTTGAAAAGAATATTTTATTATTGAACAATATTTTCCATTTTATTGTTCAAAGTTTACCATAATTATGATGCCCCAAAAATAAATCATAAAATAAAGTTCGTGGTCTGATATAGACTAGTATTACTAACATTACGTATAATTATCAAAAAAACTTTGTTTTCATATGCATATAAACTTATCAGGGCAAAGTTTTAGTAACAAGGCGTTAACCCCTAGATTGATCAAAACCGTAAAGGTTTAAGCTCCATACAAACGAACGTTGTCCTCCTGAGGCACAGATTAACAGATTGTTGACAGCATAAACTTAAAATTATACCTCATTTATTACAAAACTTTGAAAAAAATAACAAATCATGTATTGAAAATATAAAAAATTTTTTTTTTTCATTTGTACAAACTTTCTTTACTAAGCCACGAAATTTACAATTTACGATGTCGTGAAATAAAGAAAAGACAAGATCTATTTTGAGATCTGGATCTTAAAAAAACGACCGAGGTGTAGTGGCTCTCCATGCTCCCTGTTATTATTTCCCATCCACTTCACTTGTGCGCAATAACCGAACTATATTACGTAAAACACCACCATTATTACAAAATATAGAGCCAAATAACACATTTTTCTAAAATCATCTTTGTTTAGTGTTTCCTTATCATATATTATGTTCAATGCTTGATGCAGTAGCGGTAACGAAATGCAGTTGACAGCAGGAGCAGCACCATCACAACACAACAGCATAATTAGATAACACAAGAATAACTGCTATTTTAAAAACAAATTACTTACAGCAACTATCTGATCGTCACCAGAGAGAGCAGCCTTCATCAGAACCGTAAGACCTGAAGCATCAGCAGCATCCAACCCTCCTTGAGGGAGGAGAGTTCGAAGCCCTCCGACCAGTTCCGGTCTACCACTGAGTAGTGCTCGTTGCGCGAGTCCAAGAGCAACTCGGTTCAACTCATCCGGAGTCCGCGTCGCTCGAGACCAGACCGGTTCTATCGCTTCCTCTAATCTAAAAGTATTTTTTCCTTTATTATATGCGTCGTTACATTTCAATATGAGCTAAATCCAATTTTAGCCATTCCTAATATTTTACATTATTTTCAAATTTTGTACATGTACAACATGAAGATGAAGATAAGATACTAAAAGCCTTATGACCGGCTAAATTCGAATTTAAACCAGCTGCAGTACATCATTCAGTCGCAAACTGTGCTGACTTTTGGGGTTTGTCTGAAGATGGTAGAACCACGCTGCAGCTATTAGTAGTTTCAGCATGAATGGGTCTGCTCGCCCGGGGTAGTACCACCCGACCCACAGAACACCGAGGTGAAGTAACAGTGCTTGCATTGTTGCGTTTCGTTCGGTCAGTGAGAGCGCCGGAGGCCCAACTCCTACCCTCCTTTCCCTTCCCCTTTCTCCTTTCCCTACCCCTCCCCCATACACAGGCTGGCAACGCACTTGCGACTCCCCTGGTGTTGCTAGTGCCTATAGACGGTGGTGATCACTTAACATCAGGTGACCCACATGTCGATTCCCTGCTTTTGACATAAAAAAAAACCGAACAGCCATCTTAATGCAAGAAGAGTTGGATCAGGTAAGTGTTTAAAATGCTTTTAAATTGTATTTTATTATCCATTCATTTTCAAACTTAACAACTCTTGAAGGTCGTAATCAGAAACAATTATCGAAATCACGTCACTTGAATCACCGGTTTTCCGTTTGTAAATCATTCAATCACAGGAAAGCCCAAAGATATATCATCAAGTTAATATGAATTCCGTAGTAAAATATTATTAGTAGTACTAAAATATTTTGGCATGAATTCCAAATAATTCTAATTACAATCATATTTACGTATAGCATACTACATTCCTTTTACAGCCTTGTGAAAGTTCAATATATGTCGTTACATTTCAAAATAAGAAGAAAGAAAGAAAATGTCTTTATTGCTGGATAACATCAAAACAACAAGATGAACATATACATAGCTTATTAGAATATCCAACAAAGGCACCTCCATTCAGCCAAGTGCTGCAGCACAACTGAGTGTTACTGCGCAGACAAATAAGCTAAATCCGATTTTAGCTGTTCCTAATATTTTACATTATTTATCAAGATCTTCAAATCTTGTACAAATCAAACATGAAGATCATAAAAAAATAACTAAAAACCTTATGAAAAGCAAAATTTGAACTTCGTGCTCGGTGTATAATAACTGGAAATATAAAAAAAATAAACATGTTATATGAATGATTAAAATTGTATTTTGAAATGTAACAACACATATACTTGATTTACGACAAGCTCATGTCAAATGACAACACGACCTAAAAGAATAAGACGTTGAGTCTAGAAATAGGATTCATTTAAGAGTAACCGAAGCAATAATATTAGTGGTTAAGAACGTCTACTATTATGTCGTTTGTAGTTAGTAAGTAATGTATTCATCGCTTTATTTTCTTTCATCTAACTCTTATTAAAGGATGTGTCCGCATGTAATGGTACTTCTGTTTATATTCTATATTGCAGTTTTATTTCACTACTGCCTTATGACTTTTCCCTGTAGTTCTCTGGATTTTTTGGACACTACGATGAAATTATCATTACTTGAATTCATGCCTTGGTTATGTAATTAATAATCGTCAACAAGTAATCTTGACGTCAATATTACATACCACGATGACTGCCGAGTGCATGTTCTTATGCTTCGTGTTGTTGTGTTTAAAATCAAAGAGTAACAAATAAACTCCGACCAATGCCAAAATTCCCCAAATACACATAAATAAATAAATAAAAAACATTCATTTTGGGACGAATCAATGTCACGTTCGTTGTTAACTTATAACGTAGGTGTAGATTAAAAAAATGTAACTACTATGAAATTTCTTTTACTCTCAAAAACTGTAGAGATAAATCGAGCAATTGGTTGCCCTGTATGAAATGATGTAGATTTATAATAAGATATCGAGTATGTGGTAGTTACGTGATAGGTCGGGGAGGGCAGTCCGCGTGCGGCAACAGCAGCCGTGCCGCCTGCAACACGTCGTCCGCGTCCGGCACCGCCGGCGGGGGGCGCAGCGCCGCGTGGGCTCGCACCACGCGCACCCACTCGCCCAGCGGCGGCAGCGCGCCCGCCCCGCGCTCCCCCCACAGCCCCGCGCCCCCGCACCCGCCCCCGCCCCCGCCCCCTCCCGGGCTGCTCGTGTGCTCCAACTGTACAATACGTGTTTACAAACGAAACATGTTCCAATCCGGGGTTTCTATCACACACTCGATATCGTTACATTCACATAAAAGTCGAGTCAAAAAATATTACAACCAAAACTTATCATAAACTATCATAATACTTATATCATAAAACTTATCATAAACTATCATAAACAAAATTGTCACTTGACATTGGAGAAATTGCCTACACATGCAGTTGCCATTCCAGAATAAAAAACCCTTCTTCGCGGTAATTTCAAATAAGGAATTTTTAACCTCGAGATATTTAAATTACATTTTTTTGTTATGTAACATCTTACTCTTGATTGCTGCATATTTTTTGGAGGAGTGATTTGGAAAAGAGAAGAAAATGTATTACAGGAACAGGGAGAAACGCGCGCTATTTGATTTAACCAATGAGCGCCCGTAATCCGATTTCACCAATGAGCACACGCTATTTGATTTAACCGATGAACGCATGCGATAACGTGGATAATCAGCCACAGGGTAACTTCCAATCTGTAGTCCGGTGAAGCTGTAAAGACCTTACCAGGTCAATAGCATAGTCAGTTCGAAAAAAAAAAATCTTTCCAATCAACGCCTCTATAATAAGGTTTTCGAACTAATATCTGTTGGTTATAATGTACATTTATAGCTATGTATGTATGCATAAAACGGTATTGCGCAAATCAGATGATTTTATTAGTCACTGTTTTTTACATTAGGTTTCACGTGGACGGAGTCGTGGGCACGGCTAGTAGATGATAATATTGAAAGCAAAAAGTATTTAAATAGTGGCTAACTTATGAAATAGCCCTCATAATAGAGAAGAAATAAGTGTGTGTAACCTGTGAGCATCGCATGAAGTAGTAGAGTGCTCGCTCAGCGGGCGGCGACAGCGCCGTGAGCCGCGGGTGCACGCGCCGCAGCACGGCGCGCAGCTCCGACGCGGAGCCCGCGCACGTCGTCAGCAGCACCGACGCGCTCGACGCCGCGGAACCCGCGTTGGAGCCGCCCGACGTGCCCGACGTGCCCGACGTGCCCGAACCCCCTGTTTAAATACCAACACCAATCAAGCTTCATTTGAAAAAAAAAACGAAGCTACATATTATTGCGAATGTTACTTTGCGCTTCCGCCTGGAATTGATTGACCACTACCACCTCTCACTGTAACAAAAACATAAAAAGAAAGAATTCTTTGTTTTCTGCATTCCTGGAACCTGGATTC
This sequence comes from Antheraea yamamai, assembly GCA_036509395.1. Classification (NCBI taxonomy): domain Eukaryota; kingdom Metazoa; phylum Arthropoda; class Insecta; order Lepidoptera; family Saturniidae; genus Antheraea; species Antheraea yamamai. Next base: position 22,179,298 of record AP028436.1, on the reverse strand, counting down.
TTTGTTTTTCCTTTTAAAACCTTTTAATTCTTTATTTGCGTTGTTTAAGAAAAAAAAACTCGTTTTGTTGCAGTGAGACGACGTAGTGGTCAATCAATTGCAGGCAGAAGTGCAAAGTAACATACACTATAATATTTAAAGATGGATTTCCGCAAAATAAAGCCTTCTTCAATCAAATATGCTGACAGAAGTGAAAACTCATAACAATTGAATAACTGTGTTCTCTTTTGAATTTTCTAATTAAGTATAGTCTGAAAAACAATATTTACATTTTAACATTTTTGTATTGATTGAAATTATTAACATAACTCTGGTTTTCACTTGGAACTCGAAGCAATAATTATATACATTTTTATACAGTTTATTAATCAATCAAACATGAAAGGGGTTGCACAATCGCAATACAATATATCAATATTACAAGTACACAGATCGCTGTAATACACGTCGCTAGTCTGACGCAAACAGCGCGGCGCAAACAGGGAAATCGTAAGTTTATGTCATGCCAAGAATACCGCTCAACCGGCCTAAAGAAGTCTTCACTTCAATAAAATCTATGGATAAGATTAAAAATGACAAAAACAAGCATTTCTTGTTAATGTAAAGTCTTGTCAATCGTCAAAATTGTAAGACGCCAAGTGAAAAGGTTTTTTATTAATAGTATTCTGAATAGTAGGACGGATGAAGAGGAAGGATGGAAGAGCAAATAACTAATAAAGTCTTGACTATGTAGGTGGAACGATATGGGAGTAGAGGAAGACCGAAAAATGCATGGATGGATTGTGTGAAAAATGATGTGTATAAAAGGTGTGAATACTGAGGTGACATCTGACAGGGGAAGGCGGAAAAAGAAAACATGTTGTGCTGACCCAACTTACCCAACCTAACACAAAGATTTCTGTTCAAAAGCGAGAATGGGATTCTGAATGAAATACTATATAGCCTAATGAAATGTGATAAATAAGTGAACTACCAGATCCATTCGTAGTGATGCCAGAATCATGGCTGAGTCCAAGTTGCCGGTTTTCAGTCCGAGATACTCCGGATGAAGATCCTGAACCTAGAGAGCTCATAGACTCCCATCGAGATAGAGACAGCGCTCCTGAAAAATAAGTACAATTACAAAAATTGTATTACCATATGTGTCATTACATTTAAAAATAAGCTAAATCCATTTTAAATCGATTATATAACATGTTTAATTTTTTTAAGATTTTCAATTTTTGTACGCTGAGAACTAAGTTCAAATTTTGTCGTTGTTGAGGCATTTTTATCTTTTAAGCTTTATCATCTTCATATATTACATATACAAAATTTGAAAATCTTAAAAAACAACGAAAAATATTAAGAACGGTAAAGGTTGGATTTAACTTATTTTGAAATGTAACAACATATATTGAACTGTCACAAGGCTGTAAAAGGAATGTATGTAGGCTATACGTAAATATTATTGTAATTAGTTTTTTTTGGAATTCATGTCAAAGTATTTTAGTACTACTACTGAATTCATATTAACTTGATTATATGCATTTGGGGTTTTCAGTGTTTCTTTGATTTAGAAACGAAAAACCGGAAATTCAAGTAAGGTAATTGCGAGAAATGTTCTAGGAGCTAGTATAAATTTCTGATTGGGACCTTCTACTGAAACTGAATGAAACTAGTCTGAAACTGAATGAACAATAAAATACAATTTAAAAGCATATTAAACACTCACCTGATGCAACTCTTCCTGCATTAAGATGGCTGTACGGTTGCAGTAAGCCCCAAAAGTCAGCACAGTTGGCGACTGCATGATCCACTGCAGCTGGAGTTATAGGAGCAGTGGCGGCAGTACCGCCGGCTGTCAGAGCAATCTCCTCTAGTAGCGTCTCTATACCGGCACAGAGATATATTGCTGCGTACCTGCCGTATACAATAACTTGATTAACACTTTCTTAAAACATAAAATATAATTGAACTCGACTAAACAAAATATAGTTATTTTTAAATATCAAGCCTAAACCCTTTACGATTTCATAAAACTATGATATATACGTATAGGTCTGCTATTTATGATCTCTATACTAATATTATAAAGCTGAAGAGTTTGTTTTCTTGAACGCGCAAATCTTAGGAACTACTGATCCGATTTCAAAAATTATTTCAGTGTTAGATAGCTCATTTATCGAGGAAGTATGCTATATATCAACACGCCAAGACCCATACGAACGGAGCACCGATAAAAAATGTTTCAAATTTTTTTTTCCTTTCGAGAGCTTCCGCTGCGTATTAGCGATCGACCGGAGTAATTATTCCACGCAGACGAAGTCGCGGGCAAAAGCTGGTACTAAATATTTAGAACATAAAAATACAGATAATCACATTCTCTATGTTTTGGAATGTAGATCGTAAAATTTGAAGTAATTTAAAGCACTTTACATACAAGTCGACATGATGGCGACGACTGCCTTTGATATTTAATATTGACAGTCGCCGTTGTTTTGAGAATATACTGCACTTTCCATCAGATATCATGCAGACATTTTACCAACCTGTGTATGAGAGAAAGCACAGCTTATCAAGGAATCTTTTTAATAATCTAAAAATTGGCTTAAACAACAAATTAAGTCCCAAAATTAATCGCAGTCTTCGGAAATCTGGTGGAAAACGAATTCTGGAATTCTTTGGAATGTTGCAGTTTAAAAAGAGTATATTTAATTTCCTAATGATAACAGGACGGAGAAACAGTGAGGCAATGACTACTGTTGAAGAATATGTGTGCTAAATAATCATCCATATTCTTAAAATTAACTCTTCTAAATCAAATATTCTTCTATCAACAACACCTACAGTATCTTTACTTATACATACAATAGTTTTATTCGAACAGTTGCTAAATAATATTAAACCATTCTATGCCAGCATTTTGATGTGAAATATCAATAGGCGCGGTGATACCTGATTTTGGCTTGATGCGACGTGGCGACGCAAAACACGAACTTTGTATTATCAAAATACTTAAAAATATTTGCAACCCTATCTGTATAAACATAAGATTCAAACTATTTTGTCCGCCACTCGTACCACTAGTGTTACACGTCATGCGCGGACGATCTAGCGCTTTTTGATAAATGTCGCCAAACACACCGCGCCTGCGCCAACCAGTAATTTCTTTGAATTTTTGTATTTTGTATTTAATAAAAATGAATATTTATGTAATAAAATAAATAAACAGTCATTATTTTATGGAACAAATTTGTATTGCTTTATCTTTTCATTATGCCATAGCTGATTCCGGACGTAATCTGTTCTTTTAGGCATATAACTTATACAAAACAATTGCAATGTTTCACATCTGCCAGGCGTCCCGTGACGCCTCAATTTTTTTTAACTATAATTCAGTGTAAAAGTTGGTGGCATATCGGTACAAAGGTTTTGTTAATGGATGGCATAAAATGGGTTAAGGAAGATAATATATTTTCGTAAATGATGGTGAAATAAATAAATACTCGTGTACGAAGGAGGCGACGCGGACGTCCAGCATCCACCTCTGGAACCGTCCTGGTGCGAGGCCGGTCCTGGCTCTAGCGGCTGAGCCGAGTCGTCTCGCGGCGCTGCCTGAGGTCGCGTACATGGTCGCTGCTCGTTGGCACCCCTTACAAGTTTCAGTATAAATAGTAACAATGCATGTCATTTTTATGCACTAAGTTAATAATTAGTAGATTCAACTATAGCGTAACTATAGTAGTAACTCAACTAAACAACGGTTTACGAAGATAACAGACTACTTTTCCTGACTGCCTGGATTTGATTATTAAAATGAGGTAATGTTGTGAGTCAATTGATAATTTATTTATTTTTCGCAACCAATCTTCTAATAGATTATTACTGCCATTGCCGAGCACGTAGTGATATTACAAGTTTCTTGAGACCATTTCAATGTGCTAACAAGATGGTTCTAACAACTTTTCAGGGGATTTTTGTGGCAAGTCAGAATCTATGCTCCCTGTTATTATTTCCCTTCCACTTCACTTGTGCATAATAACCGAACTATATTACGTAAAACACCACCAATATTACAAAATATAGACTCAAATAATACAAAATTATGTTAAAATATAAAAGCCACTACATGACATTCCAAGAACCCCGACAAACACTTTCAAAATGATGATAAAATATTATTTTCTAACATCCGTATTGCTTAATGTTCCTAAGTATACTCTATAAGCCTATAGTATAATGATAACTATTGTTAATCAAAGCAATTTAAGCAGAAACTAAGCTTGCAAGGCGCAGGCTCTCATCACTGCGAGTCGTAGAATATTACATAGCTGAACTGCAGTTTAAAACTGTTCCCGTCTTGGTAGTTTCGTATGACAAAGGCCTGTATAGGCTACATCCGGGTATTTTCATATGTGGGTAGATCGCGATTACGGGCTCTGACATCTCGAAATCAATCAGTTTTCGTCTTAACGAATGGTCCGTGCCAAACTTTTTGGCCGCTAACTAGCTTTAAGTTCGTCCTTGCGCATAGTACAGTCAAAAGGTTAATCCATAACAAATTTAAAACATTATTATATTTATTTATTATTATTATTATATTTAACATTGACATTTATTTTGTTGAATCAGGTAATCCTGGAATCTCTTTGAGTGTTCGTGATTACAGGCGAATTAAATTGAAAAGTGAAATAATATTAAAGTACGGATTTATGTATCAAATATTTACCTTGATGCAAGCATCTGCCAGCGGCGTACTAAGTACTATCCTAAATGCACCAGCCACTTCGTGTTTCGAGCAGAATCCAAAGTTTTGTGAAAGACGTTGTGCTTCCCTGGATATCCTCACCAAAGCTCTGGAAAATCATATGGCATCAGTTATAACTTACTATTACAATGATTAAAGATTACTTATATTTTCTTTCTCTCCGTATGAGATGCCTTAATCTCCTAACATTTTAATGAATCTCAGTCTGGTTGATAAGGTCTAGTTAGACAACGTCTAGATAACGAAAAATAGTTTAATTTATGGTATAACTACAGAAATCGTTGTGAGATTAGCTGATAGAAGTTTTCTATTTATTTTTTATTGGATCTAATGAATCAATAATATTATTGTAGAAAATACATAGATGACTTCTTTATTTTGGCGCCTGTCATCGTTATTCGCAATTCAGCCAGTGTCATGTGGTGAGTGTAGTTATCGAAGTACCTAACTTATGTATTGAAAAGAAAAAAAATTGAACGGTAGATAGATATTATAATTGATTCGTTACGTTTTAAAATAATCTAAATCCAATTTTCGCCGTTCTTAATATTTTATGTTATTTTTCAAGATCATATTTTGTACATATAAATCAAAGAGAATTGAAAAAAAGCAAAAAATTGAGCCATCACGGGACGCTTGGCAAATGTGAAACATCGAAATTGTTTAAGTTATATGCATGAAGAAATAGATTACGACAAGAATCAGCTAATTGGCATAATGACATTACAAATTTGTTATATAAAATAATGACTGTTTATTTATTTTATTATACAAATATTAATTTTGATTAAATACAAAAATTCAAAGAAATCACCGCTAGACGCAGGCGTGGTGTGTTTGGGGGGATTTTTAAAAGGGCGTTAGGTCGTCGGCGCGTGCCGCCTAATACTAGTAGAACGAGTGGCCGACAAAACAATTTGAATCTTATGTTTATACAGATAGGGTTGCAAATGCTTTTGAGTATTTCGTTAATAGTGCAAAGTTCGTGTTTTGCGTCCCCGCGTCGTGCCAGGCCAACAATCAGGTTAACCCCGCCTATAGATGTTTCACATCAAAAATTTTATGAACGGTAAAATTTGTACCTCGTTCTCTGTGTATAAAAACAGGAAATCTTAAAAAAACTAAACATGTTATAGGAACGATTAAAATTGGATTTAGCTCGTTTTGAAATGTAACGACACTAGATTAGTAGACTTTAATTTTATTATATGTGATGACTTTACTTATAAGAATGATATAAGGGGAGAAAGCGAGGGTATGGAAAGTTTTCATGCAGTTGGGGGGAGGAATTTCCGGGGGAGGATATCGTAGAGGGTATGTTAGGGCAACTGAAGAACAAGTGATCTATGTGACCTTTGTCCAATCCACGTTGCATATAGAGTGCTGTCTAATTTTTAATTTAGTTAGGTGAATCGATGAGCAATAGTGAGTGACTGAGGCGTGAATATACCTTTGTAATAAGTAAGCCAGTCTCAGCGGAGTATCCGGTGCCATTCTAGTAGCTATATCTCGACATCTGCCAGCTTGTAATGCTCGGCTCACTTCGCTCGGAGTCCACGGCACACAGCGAAGCTCCACCAATCTGCAAATAAATACAAAGCCTTGAAACGTTTTTGCGTAGAAATTGCAATCTCTGTAACGTATATTTCAATTGAATATAAGAGTTGAAAAAACAATAAATTTTCAATGAAATCACAATCATTCAAGCAGATGCATTCATGACATATGTGTCAACTTAAGAGTTACATTGCTCTATATTAACATGTAATCCATATAATGCAACGGTAGTTCGGTGAAGCTCGTAGTCCGGTGAAGCTGTTAAGACCTTGCTAGATCAATAGCGAAGTCAGTTCGAAAAAAAAAAAACATATAATGCAAAATGTTCAAACAGAAACACGATCCGACATAACGTCAGTAAACTCTTAACGTCATGGTTTGTTATAAGCATTTAACATCAAACATACTGCATCATGCTTAGCACAATAGTAAAGTATGAACATTTATTAATAATTACCATCATTATCATCATCAGCCTGTAAAAGACTCATTGCAGAGTCGTAGGCCTCTTCCCGAAGGAGGGTATGGGCATAATCACCGCGCCAGTTCTCGGTGTATTGGCGATTTAAAACTCGTAAGAAATTCACAGTTCTGTGTTTTCCCACATACCGTGGTACTACAAGTACATTTCTGAGGATCAGGATCCCTCATGATCTTTTCCTTCACCGTCAGCCGATATTGTTACCAATTTAAATTAGTAAATGTACGTGAGTTCCGAAAAATTTGTTGGTACATACCGGGGTTCGAATCGGAATCGAATCGAATTGATATTCCACCGCTCAAACCATTAGACCACTACGACTTTTTTACCATGACCATGCCAAAATAACGAGGTAGTAATACCATGTGTGTAGTGTTTATTCTCATATACATGATCGTACGTACCTATTATGTGAATCGACCCACACAAATTCATCAGCGCTGGTGACGTTGGTGCAAACCGTATCGAGGGATGGTTGTCGCACTAACGGAGCTCTTCTTTTGCGCGCCTCCACAGCACTACCACTCTCTGAAACATAAAGATATATCGAAGGAGTCACTATTGACCTGCGTCCGTGCAGGGACTACATCGGGGAAGTTACTGTTGACCTATGTCCGTACTACAGACTATATCGGCGGAATTTGACATTGACCGATGTCCATACTACTGACTATATCGGGAGAGTGACTATTGAGTGGCTACTATTTACCTCGTTCTGAAACACCATTGGTTGACAATATCGGCAGTTCATATATCTGGTTTATGGTTGTCAGCTTTGGCTAAATGTCTTAAAAGGCAACCATAGACGCGATACTTGGCTACTTCGCTCAAACGGTTGGGCTGATCACATCTATATTCTGTGTTGCATTTCTGTATCGACTAACATTTTTCTGCAAATTGTCTTAGTAGATTGATCGATTAAATTATAACTATGACGTCACTATGGATGACGTCATACTTTCACATATATACCATTTTATCTTCGCCCGACATATATATAATAAACAAAAATTGTTTAAATCAATGCTTTAGTAATAATACTAGCTCGGAAATATAAGTGCACAGTACCTAATGAAAAGCACTGTCTTAGGTAAACAATTTAGTACAAAATTGTACAATATCTTGGAACCGTTCAACTATATTACACTCTGTATGTACATATATATTTCCATATGATATAAATATTGGTTATATCAATGACAAAGTATGTAAGTAGTATGTATGTATGTAAGTAGTTTGTTATGTACAAATAAATAACTTGCTTTAATTTAAAATAAAGTTTCTTTCGAAAGTTCATATGGTTATTTGAACGTTAGTAATGAAACACGTTTTTAACACACACGTTTGTCTGTTTTTCAGCTTAAACTGGCAGATCTCCTAAATGGCTCAATAGATTTCTCCAGAATGTCATCGGCCGGTATATCTATCTTATGGGAACAAAGTGTTAGGGATAAAAATAGGATTAAAAATAAAATAAAGAGAGCTCACTAAGATGAAAGTTTGTGTTCATTATAACGTTATCACAGGCACCAGCAAGTCTATCATAATACTTTTACATAAGAGATTATATTTTTCCTAAATACCTTGTGCTCCATTGTTGCTTCCACCTCCCGCGCTGGATGCTCCACTAGTGGCAGTACTGCTACTGTCTCGAGAGCGCAATGTCAGCTGTTTAATTGCAGACCGTATGTCTTCCAAACCACCGCCTCCTGGCCACGGAGACTGTAACTTAGAACATAATCCAACATTAGAAAATATTGAAATATGTTGGAGTTGGAAAAATACAATCAGTGGTAAATATATGGCATCGTGTAGTAAACTGGTGTAATCGTAACGAATCCCAGCTGGAGTTAAATGACAAAATGTTCAAAGCTAAGTCTGAAAAAACTGGTTCGTAAATGCAGATGCTGGAGCAAACCTTGTGGAACTCGTTGATGGTTGTTAATGGGTAATAGATAGGGCTACTAACGTTCCTGTATTCTCAGGATTTGAAATGCTTTTTAGAATATTCCGAGATTACATAAATAGTTAAATAATATCCTATGTTTTACAATTCATTGGTTAGAATTACTTTTAATATTATATTTTTTAAATGAACCTATGCACATCATAAAAATATTTTTAAGAAGAATTTCCATTACCTTTAACTAGCAACTACAGCTCTTGAATCGGAAAATCTAGGTATTTCAAAAGTCAAATGCTGCTTGTTAATAATCGGCGATGGTAACTCTAGCATTAGATAAAGCCCTATTACTATATGAAATATTAAAATGTATCAAGGAATTATTTGGAACTCTTATATGTACCATTTCAAATGTTGTCAATAGCAATATGGGCTGACGATGAAGAATGAAAAAAAATGTAAGCAGATCAACAATGTTCCCTCAGTGCCAATAATTATTAGAAGTAACGCATAACATACCTAAAGCGATTGCAAATATTATTAATTTATCATAATAAATTGTTATAGGACCTTGAAGAGAAGTTGATAGAGTGTTTTGGGTACCTTATTATGTGGTCGATGCTTTGCCCTCGCATGCGGAGGCTGCTTGGACCTCCGCGGCTCCTCTCTCCCCGGCTCGCCACCGCCGCCACTGTCCGACATGGACGCGTGTCCTGAAGACCTGTTCTCATCCGAACTGCTGTTGCATTCGCGAACGCCATTCTGGAGTAAAACATTCGATGAAGATCGAATTTAGAAATATATCGTTCGAATAGCGGAATAGGTTACCAAATCTCTCGTATTTTTCTTGTTTCTATATTTTATACCGCATGGTCATGAGTGTAATCTACAGTGTAATAATAACCTAAACTTTCACGATATATGGAATCGAGAGATAACCGCGGAATTAGAATTTGTGCCACCCAGGATTTAAATAACCATATGAATATATACGAACTATCGGCAGCACACAGCTTCATCTACATTTGTTTATTATAAACTAGTGTAGGTGGTAGAGCCACTCTGAAGCTATTACTGATTTCAGCAGAAATGGGTTGGCTCGTCCGGGTTAGTACCACCCTCTCATTGAAAACTGACGTGAAGTAAAAGTATTTGCATTATTGCGTTTCGTTAGGTCAGTGAGAGCGCCGGAGACCCATCTCCCCTCTCCTCTACCCTCTCCCTCCCTTCCCCCAAACACAGGCTGGCAACGCACTTTCGACTCCACTGGTGTTGTTAGTGTCTATGGACGGTGGTGATCACTTAACATCAGGTGGGTCATAAATAAATAAAAAAAAAGCTCTGCCCGCGACTTCATTCAAGTGAAATAGTTACTTTGGGTTAACGCTAACACGCAGAGGAAGCTCTCAATAGGGAAAAAAGATTTTGAAACATTCTTTATTGGTGCATCGCTCCTATTGGTCATGGCGTGATGATATAGGGCATATAGCCTTTCTCGGTGAATGAGTTATCTACCACTAACAGAATTTTCAAATCGGGCCAGTAGTTCCTGAGATAAGCACGTTTAAGCAAACTCTTCAGCTTTATAATATTAGTATGCTATATATATATATATATATATATATATAGCTATGTATATTATTGTAAAATTTCTTTAAAATGCATTTAGTATTTTTTGCACGAAAGAGCAACAAAGATTAGGATTATGTATATTAATTTGATAACAGAGTAAAAAAAACAATAATTTTGAAGAATAAAATAATAGAATAAATCACCTACATTATGTATGCATTTAAGAAATGTTCACCCAAATGTTTTGGTTAATGATATTATGAGTAAAAAGACGTATATACGTTATACGTGCTCCGAGCGCGACATGTCAAAACTTGGCTAGGTAGCCAATAGTGACCTTAGTATCGTGTCAGCGGTAACGGGAATGGGTTGTGTACTGATCAAATGATTGGATGCGAGTGAGATAGAGATAGATATCAATGAAACTAAACAAAGATTAAAATTATATTATAAGAACAGTACTGGCTGCCAATACAAATTGTAGAGCATATTGAAATTATAGATTTTTTTTCTTATTTATATAATTAAATTGAAAAACGTTTTTAATGTGTTCTGTTAATTGTTATTTCATATTATTTAGCTGGATATTTTAATTATATGTACATAATGGACAAAGTTTCTTAATAATAATGGACTAGGAACAATGGTAGCATACCTAGACCTTAGTGAGTCCTAAATCATACGTCATAGTAATAAACACTCTCCAAGAACTTCATGCCATGACCACTTCATGTCTAATTGCGTCTGACTTTAGTATAACTACTAATAATAACATTATATTGATTAAACATTATTGCATATTTGATTAAAAAACTGTAAAAAACTAAAATAACACTTAGATAATATTCGAATAAATAAATTGTCATAGTAAAATTGATTATATTTTCATTTATTTTACTTTCAATAAATATTCACCTCTTTATTAATTACTAGCGGGCCCGGCAGACGTTGTCCCACCCTGATTATAAAAAAAAATCATTATACCAAAACGTTCCTCATGAATCACTTTATCCGCTGGCGAAAACCGTCTGAAAATCCGTTCAGTACTTTTTGAGTTTATCGCGAACAGACAGACAGACGCGTTAGGGTACTTTGTTTTATACTATGTAACGATATACGAAGTTGCAAATAAAGCATCTGTGAGTCAATCCATCTTTAGGCATATATTTTAACAAAGCAAGATGTCATATCTGTTTTGATTATTCTTTATTTTTCACAGGCAGATCTAAAATATAACTATGTGTTTTTCACTACAGACCTTAAAATATTACTTCGCGTATGTGTGCGTTATCATGCCATTGGTTTTGTCAAAATATCATGTAGATAACGTATCTACGTCTTTTTACTTATAACAACATTGGTTTTGGTAAGAAGACTTTATAGAATTAACAATTTTCATTTAAATTATTTCCCTCTTGTACATTACAGTATGCTAATATTTTTTAAACCTTAGTTTATTGAGTTGAGTTGCTGTGAGGTTCAATTTACGTGGAACGATGCAGCGACCAAAAATTTGTTACTCTTTAGCAGCTTTGGATGAAATAATTATAATTTGGTATTTAGCTTATGAAAATTAAAAGTAAGTACACGTAAGAGATTTAATTTCCCTTCTAATTACCTACAATCACATAATCTACAACAATTACACAAGTGAATCGGCGAAAGTACTGTTAACATGAAAATTAACCATTCTTAAAATATCCCACGATCTTACGGTAGTGGAAAGCGCAGTTTGTGAGAATTTTTAAACGTTACAGCGGATGAAAGGAAAATTGGCGATGACAATGGCCGCCATATTGAATTCCGTTGAAACAAAGAGAACGTTCTAAGTTCAAGCAATACATTTATGTGTATTTTAATACCCGTAATTGCGGATGAAATATATATTGCACTAGCTGTGCCCGAGACGTCGTCCGCGTGGAACATTATGAAAAAAAAAAGATTAATAAAGTCATCTGAATGTATTAAGTTCAATTACCTATCTACTTTTCTCTCGTACTTCAGTCGCGTCAACATTAAAAGTACAATAACTTTTGATAGACCGAACCGATTTTAATAAAACATAACCTAAATGTCACTCAAAGATATGCTTTATAATTTGTTTGAAGAGCTGTTATCATGCACGTAGTTATTTAGCAGTGATGCGTGTCCAAACAAACAGACAGACAGACATTTCTAAAATTGGTTGAGATGTATTTTATTATGTTAATTTTCGAGTTAAAAAAAAGCGCGGTACACGCGTGCCTTTATAATTAACTAAATCATATGTGAATTTAATTGACTGGTTTCGATTGGGTTGTTCCTGAAGTTGAAGCATATTTAAGAAGAATACTTTAAAGTTGTTCTAAATTTAGGTTTTGCTCGCGGACACTTTCGTAAGCTTAAACCAGGTTTTTAGTTATAATATTATTGGCTTAACCTATGCATCCGAAATTAAATGACATGGTAAAAGACGCGTGCTAATAAAAACGCACGCGGTATAATCTCATAGAAAACCGACGTGAAGTAATAGTTCGTTTGCTTGCTATGACATAAAAAAAAATTAAAACATAGCATTCTGTCTAATTTTTAAGAGAATGAGATGTAAATACACTAATGGGTGGTAAACATTAGTTTTCTGCATTATTTTGTATGTTTTTATTATATATTAACTATATTAATAACTAGCTGACCCGTGCAACTTCGTCTGCACCAAATCGGTTATCACTGGTGCCAATTGTATTTTTAAACGCGAAAAATTTTAATATAGGTAACTAAAACCTTATTGCAGCCACACCATCGGTTTCCAATTGTGAATCCAAACTATCAAGGGACTCACTCAAACATATACCCAAATGGTATGTGAGAAATCTTTTAAAATAAGCCTACAACCCGTTCGTAGCAACCAACATATATTGGTGGTAATGTGAAAAAAAGCTTTAAAGGTCTATGGACCCCCCAGTTTCTAACGAAGTTCCTTTCGCTTTTTTGTAGACGTTTACTATACAGTGAGTAGAGTTTACATTATAAAATATCAAGTTGATAGAGTTAAATTGTAAATTAAACGATAAAATGTATTCATAAAATAAAATAATGATAAATGAAACACTGAATAATACCATAACTATTTTCAACTTGCATTAAAACTTTTTCATACTCCATTGTATTGAAGACAAATATAAATATAAAAAAGATATGACCACGACGCGTCAAATGTCACTTGCCTGTAACTATTTGTCTAAGAGCTAGCAACGGTTTCGAAAAAGAAAATAAGCCAGCTTTTATATATCTTTATGTTCTTCCGAACAGAGTGCGGGCTACCTGGCTGCCGGTAAACGTTGCGTTTATTAGTGCATATCGCACCTTTACAGGCAAAAATATTGATTTTTATATAATTTTATTTTTGAGTGTTTTGTTTTTTACTAACTTAGAAACGCTACTAAAACATGAAATTATCATTGCCAGACATTTTTGTTATTAACAATAATGTGCCCGATGCTATTTTTTTTGTAAATAAAATAAAGTATGTCCAAACCATGTTAAGATAGCTGTAATTTTAATTATTATTATTATTATTTTTTAATGAAGGCTTAGTTGCCTTCTCGGCTATATCGCCTAAGTGACATACAACTATATAACAATAAGAATGACAATAAACTTAACAATAGCTTATATTAATTTTGTACAATTGTTTAGCATCTTTCGAAGTGGGGTCAGACAATAACGAATTGTACCAACCAGTGTGGAACGAACCAGAAGCATTAAGCCTAGATCTAATATCTTTGTTTCGAACACATTCTGCCAGGATGTGATGCTTATCATCAATGAGCTCATAACTCTGGCAGAGTGGTGATAGTACTTTACGCATCAGGTAAGCGAACTTTTTACATGGGATGTGTTCTGAGCGTAATCTTATTCCTGTGAATGCTTCCCGACGGCAAATCGTACTGTCATCAATCCGTGGTGACCTTAAGGGACGTGGCTGAATCGTTCTGTACCATATTCGTTTTGTTTTAGAACGCTCACCAAAGTATTCCTTCCAATGCGAGTAACAGCTATTTTTAAATACTGAGCATACATCCAAGTAAGTTGGTAAAATATTAATAGGAGCTCCTTCGGAGGATCCTTCTCTAGCTAAAAGATCAGCTCTTTCATTCCCAGTTATACCTATATGAGAAGGGATCCATTGTAAAATAATTGCTCTGTTCTTTGCTTTGAAATCTAGTAATTGCTTCAAAATAGTGTATGTAGGCTATCGGTATTCCTCGAAAAGTCGAGGTACATCGCGCTACGTGTTGAAGAACACTTTTTGAATCGGATAAAATAACACTCTTAATGGACTCAGTTGATTGTGCAAGTGATAAGGCCTCTGCAATTGCTATTAATTCGAATGACTTAAATTTAAATATAATTTTGCCAGCTTAATATTGTCTCCTAAGATGTAACGGATGTAAAGAATATCATCGGGCACATTATTATCAATAACAAAATTGTCTGGCAGTGATAAATTCATGTTTTAATAGCGTTTAAAAGTTACTGAAAAAAAATGTTCCTTAAATTATTTATAACCCAAAATTTTAACCTGTAAAGGTGTGATGCGCATTAAAAAACACAACGTTAACCGGCTACCAGGTATCCTGAATTCTGTTTGGAAGGGCATAGTATATCTTCATTTTAAAGAACCAGCTTTTCTAAAATTCTCGTTCTTCCAACATTGCCGGCTCTTGTACTAAGGTGTCGCAAAAAAGTCTAGTTACACTAACTACAATTTTTTGTCTTTCGTTATCCTGGAGAACCCCTTGCGTTTTATGGGACAAAAAGTATCCTAAATGTAATCTTGGAATATTAGTTATTATTGTATCAAGTTTCGTTAAAATCGGTTCAGTACTTTCAGCGTGATGCGTGTTCACAGGGACAGAAAGACAGACAGACAGACAGACAGACAGACAGACAGACAGACAAAAATTGTAAAAAGATTATTTTTGGCTTCTGTATCGATAACAAAGTCTACCCCGATCAAAATTTTCAAAAAATATGTAATGTACAGATTTGACCTTGCTACAGTTTTATTATAGTATATAGATATAGATACGCAACACAGAATAACTAAATTCTTAAAGAATTCTTCCAGATAATCTATATAAAAATATTAGAGTTTTTCTCAAAGAATTGATAATATTTTGATATATTTTTATTTTATTTTCTAATCTTTGAACGTAATCCCTATATTTTTATATAAAACACTATTTATTCTATATTCGCTATTATAGAACTATCTCCCTTGAATAAGGAGAATTTTTAAAATATAATAAATTAATATTACAATAAGTTTTAAAATCGCACGCGGCGAATTAAAACAAAAAATGAATAGGCAGACAAAACTTGCTCAATAACAACTCAAGGTCACCGAATCAAAATACACCGGACAATCTATCAATCAGAAACACGAACGAATCGATAATCACCACACCTATTTCAATTTAAATTCACTCGATGCTATAAAATCGATTTCCGAGCGGTACGTAACAGGCCTCCGCCACTTATAGATCCCGTAACGCCTGATGCTGGGATCGCGTGCTGACTCTCAATTACCGAATAACTAGACAGACGCAATTTATGATGACCCGATGACATGGATAGATGATTTTTTTTTCTTGTTATTGCAATTTATTTTGTAAAAAAAATCGTTTTACACAATTATTTCTTTGAAGAATATCATTGTTAAGACTGTGATGAAACGTATTAGGTAACTTTTTTTATTTTTATTTGCCAATATTAAATAATTTATTATTAAATTTAGCTTAGTTGGATTCCGTTTCATCAACTCAATAAAATGTCCATGGACTTAATTGAGACCCAAAACAAAAATGAGCCAATATTAGGAATGGAGAAACGAATCTAAGTAATTAAAGCAAAAAAAGAGTGTATTACCTACACGCGGTGAAAGTGAAACTTAGTATTCTGATTAATTTTTAACAGAATGAGATGAATACACTATGAGGGTGGTAAATATTAGTTTTCGGCATTAGTTTGTAATATTTTAACATGTATTAACAATGTGAATAGTATATAAGACAATAATTTATAAAAGTGCGCGCTAGTTACTACGACCCAACATAAAATAATGTGCCCTAGATGTTGACGTTTCTCTCTATCTTCCTCCCTCTCTTTGTGTATGTTTCGAGGATAGGGAAATTAAATAGAAACGTACTCTATCTCATTCTTTCACAGCCTAAAACCTATATATACTTTTATAGCTATCTCTATTGCGTTACCCATTTTCGTTTCATAAAATCCAATTCACACCGTCCCAAAAAAAATTCACTAAAAGTTTACTTATTTCTCTTGATCTTATACATTTTATTCTGCATAAAATAGATGATTTTTGATTTATGCTACTCTCCTCTCTACTTCAAACGTAAAGCTGAATTTAAATAACTGCTTTTCGCTAACGGTTGGGGAATAAAATCAATAAATGTTTTATTTTTTATAATACCAAATTACGAGACCCCAGATCCAGTTTACGGTCACAAAGAAGTCGATAAATTATTAACTGAGCTGCTATTATTACGGTTCTAAAGAGCCTAATCGATTCTTAAATCGTGCAATAAATATCGGAATCGACGGCGCGGCCTGCCCGATGATTCTGTAAGCGGCTTTTTAACGAAGACAACGGTAGTTTCAGCAAAGTTGGAGCGCATTTTTAATAGAATTTGTTTCTTTTAATTTCGATTCTTTTAAAACTCTTTCAACTAGTTCATCTTACTAATTACTTCTTTAATATCTGATACTGGCTTCGGATAATCTCTGTAACGCTTGCACTGGTTTCTATGAGTTCTTGACAGTAGATAGAGACTTCATGAAAGTATACGCTAGGTTACACATCATTATACTAAGCAGTAGTTAAAACCTAATAGATGTGTTTTAAAATCTGCCAAAGATTTATACCAGTTAAATCACCAACTTTAGCTCCAGCCTGTAGGAAACCCACTGCAGGACCATAGGCCTCTTCCCAAAGGAAGGTATGGGTTTAATCACCACATCAACCCACGATGTATTGATGATTTCAAACTCTGAGAAATCCGCAGTTCCATGTTTCCCCACATACAGTGGTACAACAAAAATATTACTCAGGTTCAGGTCCCCTCATTATATTTTTCTTCAGCTGATAGTCTTAGTAATTTACTAAATGTACGCATATTCCGAAAAATTAGTTAGTAGATGCCGAATTCGAATCCAAGTTCGAATCTGCGGATATCAGTTTTTTAATTTTTTTATTCTCCTTTTCCCCCCGGACTTTATCTGAGACTTTATTTATTTATTTATGGCCATTTATTTCAAAACATTTTTTTTCAACTTCCGTTTTCCTATTCTATTTATTTCTTTTTTTGCTATCTTTGCCACGTATTTCATGAACGTCAGAAGCGGCTCTGTAGTATCTTCGTCCGTCACTATTTTATGTAGTACCCCTTCCATGAGTTCGATGCCTATCTGGGATTGGAGGTCACACCTGAACGATTTAAGTAGCGCTCCTGCCACCACTCGACAGTTTGTTCTTGTATAATTTGCTTGGCGTACGACATCGGATACTGTTCATAGTCTGGAGCGGTCCTCTTGTGAGCGGCGCGTTTGGCAAGGTAGCCTGCTCGCTCGTTACCTAGTGGAGGCGGACTGAGTCCCCCTGTGCCCGTATTCCCCTCAGAGTCTGCTGCGCTTCCAGAGCCAGGCGGTGCAGTGGTGTCGGGTTTGCCAGCATCTCTAGTGACAATTTAGAGTCACTGAAGATGCTGATCTTCCGCACCTTCGATTTGGCAACCATCTGTATTGCTCTGTGCAGCGCAAGCAGCTCGGCCTGGAACACTGTGCAGTAGGGCTCAAGGCGAAACGTCTGGAACCTAGTTTCCCGGCCCTCTTCCCACCAAGTCAGGGCGGCTCCGACACCCCCGTAGATTTTTGAACCGTCAGTATATATGCCAGAGCCACCCGCCTCAGGTGGGGCCTCTAGGCTCTCGTACGTCTCGCCGTCGCACCTCGCCGGGTGCGCATAGGCGTCATAGCGTACGGGCCTCTCCAAGTCGCCTCCGACTACGACCTCGTCTAGCTGCTCGCCCCTCTTATATGGTATAGCAAGTGAGCTTCCCGCACGCGGCGGTCCAACAGAAGCAGATCCGCCAGGACGATCGCAGTGGTCAAAGAAATCGTACGGTAGGCTTTGCAAATTTTTTGGCCGAAACCCCTCTGCAGCGAATATAATTTTCTCCTTACGGAGAGCTTCTGCGCTGCGAGGCCTCACATATTTGCGGTGTACAGCACTATTGGTTCTATGACCGCGACGTATATCGTTCTGACTATCTCCGGGTTTAAACCCCAACTCACCCTCGCAGCGCATGCCAGCTGCTTATAAATATTGGCAGCTTTTTTCGTGACCGCTGTGACATGCGCTTGGGGCGTCAGATTTACGCCGCCGCGTCAGCACCATCGCTATAGATTTGCGGGGTGCAAGCGACAGCTTATTACGGACGCCCCAATCAAACACGGTCTGCAGAGTCCGGGCAGCTTCCTCCTGTAGGGGAACCACCTCTAACCCGGAGAACACAAGCACAACATCAGATTCATATTATACGTAATCGCTATGAAAAACAAAACCACTTTAACAAGACTGAAGTCTCGGGATCCGACTAGTTCGGCTTATATAAAGTTTAGAAACGCGTAGATATATTTTTGATGTAATATTCTTGTTCAAACTCTTATACGGTTAGTTAGGATTTAGTATACCTATTAAATATCCCTGTCACTCTCTTAAACTTCCTAATCCACTTTTTAGGAAAATCGTCTTAGATACTAATTATCCAGTTTGCAGAATCAGTTACACAATATATTCAAAAACTTACAGATAATTGGCATAAAATTATCAAAATTTAAATATTTAATTCGGTCATTAAACTTTTAATTTACATCTTTTTTTAATTTTAAACTTTATTTACCGTTTAGTTTAAAATGTCTTCGTTATGCTTATTTAAGAAAATGCATATCGTAACCAAAGATTTAAGTAATAATGTTTGTATAGACTAAGCCGATGTAACAATAATTATCAACTAATAAATAACACATAAAGATTTAGGTATTACAACTTTACAAATTTACAATGTTTTTATTTTACACAAATACAAGTGATTTTAGGTTAAACTGAAATTTAGAATGGATCTTGTTAGTCTTATATCGTCTATACTTAGTAACTAGTTGAACGGTAAATTTTATACGAAAAAAATAAGACCGCAACCAACCTAACGTTATTTTAAGATATAAATCGAATGCAACGGTTAACAAACTAATAAAACCGCAAACAGTTGAGTATTTTCGAAGTAAATATTGTGTAATATTTTGGAAACATTACAAAAGTGGTACACAGAATGACTATCTTTTTTGGCGTGATATTAGTCTGTCATCTAGTGGATTTTATATTTTATTTTTTTTAATCTTGTGTTATCTATCTCCATATTTTGTAATATCGCTGGAGTTTTACGTAATATAGTTCGGTTATTGTGCACGAGTGATGTGGATAGGAAATGACAACATGGAGCATGAATTCTGAGATGTCACAAAAAACTCAGTGGAAAGTTCTAACAAGGGGACCTACCATCTGGTAACAATGTTGAAATTATCACATCACATTTGTAACATTATTGTCTACTCGACAATGGCAGTAATAAACTAGAAGATAAGTTGCCAAAAAAAACGAATATTATATGTTTGTTAAAGGGATTGTTAGTTCTTTTGTTGATTCGGACGTAACAATCTCAAGATTTACCAATTTGTTTATAAAAGTTGTTTCTGTATCGCATAGTCTAGTTATTGACGAAAACTATAGGCTATTCAATATCACCACAAACTTTAAGAGCCGATCTTTAAATGCAAAATGTAGATCAAAAGCTACGCTAAGTATAGCGGACCATATAACTACCACAGCTTACATAAAACGCATAAACCAGAATTATAAGTGTTGATGTCACTAAAATTTTAATATATGCCTCTACTGCCGAGAATGCTGAATATGCATAAGTTGATAAATAGTTTTGGAGGTTAGAAAAAACCAGGTCAAATTATAAATTTAAAATTCGAGGCAATCATAAAGACTGCCGACAGAAGAAAAAAATTAAAACAATAGGATATCTGTGTTCTCTTTTGAAGTTTTAAAATAATTATAGTGAATTATTTATATTTTATAATTGGTATATTGAAATTATTAACGTTACTCAACAATATTAATTTTAGAGCTGTAGCATTTCTTCACTAATGATTCTAGTAAGTAGCTGAGATCTATCAGTAATTAAATTATTAATGTGGTGAAGGTTAGTTATATTTATAAGGTATGGAGTAAGATGGCTTATGGTGAGTTTATATGCTGGAAATTATAGGAGATTCAAGTAACCTGTAGGGGCGCGTGGTGGTGGTCGTGCTTGGGCGCGCGTCGCTCGAGCGCGTAACTGCTCTGCGCGGGCGCACTGCGAACCGGTGAACTCGCCACCGTCAGCTGCGAAACGGCGCCCACCGCCTTCAGCTGGGCGCCTCCACTACCTTCTGGCGTGACTTGGCCTGACTCTTCTTGAGCTGTATAATATTTGTTACATTTTCAACCGGACATTAAATTTTGGTGTACAGTCGGCGAGGCGTAAGCTGATCTTTGCATTTGTACGAGTGCACATAGATACACGACGTAACTCCGCCGCGCACCTTCCACACGTCACCTCTTCTACTGGCAGCAGCGTGATGTTTTTAATTCTTAATATTTTGTTTTTGTGTTAGATTAATTAATGAAATGGCTCTGAACACAAATAAACGAACATTACGCTTTAAATAGCCAAGTAGAAGAAATGTTGTGTTATTTAAATAGTTATTTTAAACGACATGAACGATAAAGACATATCAAGTGTCACTACAGTATTACATTTTATCAGTCACACTTACATATGTACACATACTCATCAGTCATACATATCATAGCTGGCCTTTTGTTTTAACAGTTTTTGCTTATTTAGTTTTGTCTTATTTTCAAACTAGAATACCTCTCCCACTTATGTACCTAACTAAAACATAATAAAATTTATTTAAAAAAAAATTGTCTGACTCTACTTTTGGTAATCACTCACACAAATGCAAAGCTCAGCTTACGGCTCGCGGACTCAACTAACTATTGACCGCGTTTTCCTTGCGTTAGTGTAGAAAATGATATCTGTCTACACTTCGGGAACAGTATTTTTTCCTGGATCTTATCCTCCTTATCATATCCTTTTCTAAACCGCTGGGAACGTATAATTATGTAAACCGTCATGATGATCGGTTGAATAGTAAAGGCGTAAAAGATTAACAAACTCAGATTTGCATTTTTAATACTATTTAGGGTTTTCTATGTATTGGAAGTTACAACTGATCAGGCAAGTTACACGAACAAGTTTGTTTATAACCAGTGTCTAATAGGGTAGTAAACTTAGGTTATAGTCATTCATAGACTGAGGACTGAGTTGGATTACATCTCAGTTGCACATTACGGACGCTAACACTTTTCAAACGTGAACAATAATACGAACATTGCTGTTTTAAAAGACAGAAAACTGAATGCTTGTACTCTTGTGTGTAATTGTAAATGTAATTCGAGTAATCGAACTGAATTCCTTTTAATATTCATACTAATCTATATTTTTTGCATACGGGATAAAATAAATTGTAATTTTTAATCAATGAATCATGAGTTTTAATTCATGGTAAAAAAAAAACATAAAATCAGATATTTCTTGAACGGTAATGTGTTTCGTTTTTAAAGAATGTAATTGTCCCTTGCTTTGGTGCATCAATTTAAATAGTAGAAAACCGAGTATTCGCTTAATAAACGCGTTTTTTACTTTAACTATTTTATTATTATTATTACAGTTGGTTATAATTATTATTACATTACATTTTGAAATATACTCAACAACTTTGCATCTATTCAGGTATTTTAATATATCCAAGATTTGTGTCATATTTCGACAATACTGATCCATAAATAATTTTTTTTCTGTTGTAAAATCCAATACAAAAATAAAAATTGCAATAAAATAGATTAATTCGGTGTTTTCTTAACTTTAATCAAATCTTTTTCAAAGACAATTTATTTTTCGAGCTTGGCTGTCATCTTATCTTGTAGGAAATTAAATTCTCTTCAAAAGAGGTCCTTTGCAATTTTGGCGTCAAGTCAATAGATTTGGAGAAAAAGTCGAAAAACCACAATTTTTGAGTGAAAATCGACTATAAAATTTTTTACTGACCAGATACATCAAAGATTAAATATTTGCTACTAGGGCTTTTGAAGAAGAAGGATCCCTCTACAATTTCTTTCTATGGTCAAAGAATTTTGATGAAATGTCTCCAAGCTATAAATATTTTAAGCAAAAAACATTATTTTTATGCGTTAATTAAATGAGAAAACTTTAAATTCATTTAGCGAGTACTTAAAATTGGAATTAAGAGCCGTCCTTTGGTGGGAATTTTTTATTTAATAGTTCGAACGATATTCCGTCAATGGAGTAAAGAAAAAAAAATAGTCGCAAAAAAAAACCACCCTATTCGATATTTTATATTATATTTTAGTCTAGATTCATGTTTTACTTCAGATTAATCTGATTTTCTCACAATTTTACACTATTTATGACCACGCAAAAAATTACGTGATATTTGCTAAAGCTCCCTCTCCTTCCCACGTAATTAATGAACGCTCCCTAAGATCTAATTATTTAGTTAACATTGTCCAACTTTGCTTAATATTTCCGTCGGTATAAATTAAGAAAACAATTTTATCTTTAAAATACTCGAAATTTTCAATATCACTAATTAAAATACAAGTACTCCGCGGCAGTGAATCATGTTTAATGAGTTGTGTGGCGCCAACCGTTTATCTCCTGTCAAATGAAACGGTAGAAACTTGTTTGTTGACACGATTCATGGACTTATAAAGATATGAATGAATATTTATATAAATCTAATACATCCTACGCATCGTAGCTGAGTTAATTGATTAATTTATTTTAGGATGTGCCTAGCTTTGGTAAGAAGGAACCGATATAGAATAAACATTTAGCAATTGACGCCACAACAAGTTTCTTTGAAAGAGCGCCAAAAGTACTTCCGATTTATGTTGTATGTTGATTTTGAAGCGATTATTGCAAAATCATAGCGTATTTAGACACTGCGTTGTTAGACATAGGTTTGAAACCTGTGTTAAACTGGAATGTTCGGTGAAGGAAAACAATATGATGAAACCATAGCATGGGTTTATGGCATAGCATAGCATGTCACAGGTGAAGCCGTAGCATAGTTGTAGCATTCTAACTTGCAGTTATCGCCTAAGGTCATAGTATACTATCTTAGGCCACATTATCGTTTAATACCAGGGGATTTCGTGGTCAAACGCGTATAATGTATAAAAACATGAATTTGTATAACTTCAGGACATCGAGCTGTACGGCGGTAGTAAAATGCACTCAAACTTATATTTATTACTGATTCGTAAATTAAAATCTTGCATTTCAGTTCAGATGCTAGCAATATGTTTATGTCTTCCTTGGAATCGTTTATGGGTCAAAAAGGACTCTGTACGACTACACCAGTCAGCAGGAATCTTTCGTATTTCGTATACATGTTTTATTTATGGTTTGTTGGTAATTTCAAACAACGTTATCATTAGTCACGTACTTAACAGTATTATCTAATATTGTTTGTTATATACACGAGTTCAGCAAAGTTACTATAACAGTCAGATTCCATAGTCGGTTCTTTTCAACCAAACCATTACATTTGTCGCAGTAAAATATAAAAGTTTGATGGAGATATATTTCAAACGGATAAGTCTTTAAATTAAAGCCTTTTCGATAATGTGGCTACCAAAACAGGATCTTGTATGTACAAATAAATCTTATGGGATTCCCATATAAAGATTATAATAAGTAAGTAAATCTAATTTACTGATCAACACTAGCGACTTACGGTGAAGAAAGACATCATGGAAAAACCAGAATGTTTAGACGAGTCGTAAGACGAATAATTATGCCTATGTGTAACTTTGGTAATAGTGGCGTGCTAAGATGTGCCGCGTTCCGAGATCGGTCGATGTATACGCAGTAAACAATTATGGTAGTAGAATATGTATACCCTATTGTTTCACTACCACACCTATATATACAATAATAACATAAGGGGAATCCATTCAAATATCAACTCCATCCACCACCACCTTGAAACGGAGAGGCCGGCCTTGCTTTTTCTAACGGAGACTCAAATATATTCCCCTGCAGACGTCGCCTACCTGACGTATCCCGGCTACAAAATTGAGCATGCTTTCGTGCCTCGGGCTGGGGTCTGCGCGTTTGTCAGGGAGGATATATGTTTCCGTCGCCTTGCCAATCTTGAAGGTAAAGAGCTTTCACTACTCATACTCCGTGTGGACTGCGTCGACCATCCACGCGTCTATGCATGTCTCTACCGGTCACATAGCGGTAATGCCGAGACGGAACGCCTCATGGAACACGTTCAAATGGCGACTGACATAGCTCTTCAACAAGTCCCATCCGCTGAGATCGTGGTTCTTGGCGACTTTAACGCCCACCATGCTGAATGGCTAGGCTCACGTACCGCAGATCACGCGGGGAGATCTGTTTTCGACTTTGCTCTGGCGTCCTCCCTAACGCAACTGGTTACCTCGCCTACGCGAATCCCAGATGTGGAGGAACATACACCTTCCCTGTTAGACCTTCTGCTGACCTCTCATCCGGACAGTTATCGGGTTACCGTTGATGCCCCTTTAGGCTCTTCGGACCATTGTTTGATCCGGAGTAACGTGTCCCTCTCGCGCCCATTGCGCCCGCAATCAGCGGGCAGCCGCCGAGTTTGGCATTATAGGTCGGCTGATTGGGATAGCATGCGAGCTTTCTTCGCATCTTTCCCCTGGGGGCAAGTTTGCTTCTCACTGGATGATCCTGACGCTGTCGCCAAAGCCGTAACCGACGCCATTCTACAAGGGATGGACTTATTTATCCCTAATTCCGTAGTGCCCGTCGGTGGCAAAACTCAACCTTGGTTTGGTCATTCCTGCAGAATGGCTAAACGCCGCAAGCAAAAATGTTACCAGGCTTGGGTTGACGCGTTGGTTTCAAAGGATGTAAATACCAGTTCTCTCAAAAAGGAGTATAACGTTGCCTGCAGGTCTTTCAAAAGAGCGATTGCCTTAGCAAAGTCCACCTTCATTGGCAGAATTGGTAAGAGACTGGTTCGTCTTCCCTCTGGAACTCGGGCATTCTGGTATCTCGCCAAAGCCGCCCTAGGAATTTCAGTCTGCCATCTTTTCCACCATTGCGGAAGGAAGGCATCTCGTTGGCCTACGACGCAAAAGACAAAGCCGAACTTCTTGGTTGCCTTTTTGCGTCGAACTCGACTCTAGATGACAAGGGGAAGTCTCCACCGAACATAGCGCGTTGCAAAAGCTGCATGCCCAATGTGCAGTTTTTGCAGAAACATATACGCAAAAAGCTCTTCTCCTTAGACATCAGGAAGTCAAGTGGACCCGACGGAATTCCCGCAATTGTGCTAAGGACATGTGCTCCGGAACTGGCTCCAATTCTTACGCGTCTTTTTCGGTACTTCTATTGTACAGGCGTAGTGCCAGTATCTTGGAAGTCTGCTACTGTGCACCCGATCCCAAAAAAAGGTGACCGCTCAGAGCCGTCGAACTATCGGCCAATCGCCATCACTTCCTTGCTTTCCAAAATAATGGAGTCCATTATTAACTGCCAGCTCTTGAAGTACCTAGAGGAGAACCAGCTTATTAGCGACCGTCAATATGGCTTTCGCCAACGTCGCTCAGCTGGTGACCTTCTAGCCTTCCTGACACATCGATGGGCGGAGGCAGTCGAAAGCAAGGGTGAGGCTATAGCCATAAGTTTAGACGTAGCGAAGGCTTTTGATCGAGTTTGGCACAAAGCGCTTCTCTCGAAGCTTACTTCCTTTGGACTTCCCGGGAATTTATGCAATTGGGTATCTAGCTTCCTCACGGGCCGAAGCATAAAAGTCGTAGTCGACGGTGCATGCTCCGATTTGAAGCCTGTGAATGCTGGTGTCCCACAAGGCTGTGTACTATCCCCTACTCTCTTTCTTCTGTATATCAACGATATGTTGCAAGTAAGCAACATTCATTGCTATGCAGACGATAGCACAGGGGATGCTCTATACACTGGCCATGCTAATATTTCCCGGGAACGCGTTGTTGATTGCCGGAATCAACTTGTGTCTCAAATGAAGACGTCACTTGAACACGTCTCGCATTGGGGTAGACAAAACTTGGTCCTTTTTAACCCCACAAAGACACAAGTTTGCGCCTTTACCGTGAAAAAGGCAAAGTTTGACGTAGTGCCTAGCTTTCAGGGAGTCCCCTTAGTCGCCAAGCCCAGTATTGGTATCCTCGGCGTTGACATATCGAGCGACGTTCAGTTTGGCGGTCATTTGGAAAGCAAAGCATTGTTGGCCTCCAAAAAACTAGGTGTCCTTAATAGGGCAAGACAGTATTTCACACCAGAACATCGTTCACTACTTTATAAAGCGCAAGTCCGCCCACACATGGAATACTATTCTCACCTTTGGGCTGGAGCACCTCAATATCAGCTGCTTCCGTTTGACCGCATCCAGCGTAGAGCGGCTCGAATCGTCGGCGACGAGGTAACATCCGATCGGCTCGACTCATTGGCACTGCGTCGGGACATCGCGTCTCTTTGCGTTCTTTATCGCATTTACCACGGGGAGTGTTCAGAGGAGTTGTTTGGACTTATACCTGCCGCTAATTTCCACCATCGTACTACCCGCCAAAAACTAAAATTTCATCCACACCACCTGGATGAGTGGAGGTCTTCTACGGTGAGGTTTTCAAGGTCGTTTCTACCTCGTACTTCAACCTTGTGGAATCGACTCCCAGCGGCGGTATTTCCAAACAATTATGAAATGCAAACCTTCAAGAAACGAGCGTATACTTCTATAAAAGGCCGGCAACGCACTTGTGACTCCCCTGGTGTTGCTAGTGTCTATGGACGGCGGTGATCACTTACCATCGGGTGACCCGTCTGTTCGTTTGCCTCCTATAATATAAAAAAAAAAAAAATATTTGTCACTATGATTGACTGATGGACTGTTGAACTCTCAATGATTGCCGTTGTTTTGAATTGTACATATTGTTATTACAATCAGTACCAGTACTTTCACTGCAACAATAAAGAAAGATGAGAAAATATCTGAAATATATAAAAATTTAGTGTCATTGTCCACGATGAACTCTGAAACTACTCAAGTGATCTTCATGAAACGTTGGCATTTATATATAATTTGGTCAAACTTGACAGATCCGAATTTATATTTCGATTAATGACCTCAATATTTTTTAATTACAAATTAAATAATTGTCAATGTTCATTAACGTTATTGATTGAGAGTTTCATGAGTCTCGGACAGATGGTGCTTTAAATTAGTTTGTTGACAGACAATTGTAGGACCGACAGTTATAGATATCTCGATGAGGGCGCCACTTTTAATTTTGGATTTCTTTTCAATTTATACAATTTACATAACAGTTTATTTTATGAGGCACGTGTTCTTTTTTTTCTCGAACTGACTATGCTATTACAAGGCCTTTACGGTTTCACCGGACTTGGTGAACGTGTTGTGTTAATCTATATATTACGCAACCTCGGTTTTTCTGTATTTAGGCAGTCTCATTACCCCATAATACCAAACACTTTATCACAATTTTAATTTAACATGTAATAACTGAGCCACAGCAACGCGTGGCAAGGGGTCAGCTAGTAGAATTATATATATCATCGCGTTTAAAATCAACAGTATGTTATGTACCGGTGCTTACGTCTCTAGCAACCTTTGGGTAGCGGCTTCGGTTCGGTAGTATTGTAAGTTATCTATGGATATATGTACTTACGTTTAGTGGCTTCGGTGGGTATAGGCGGGGTGGTGGCGCGGTGCGCGTGTGGAGGCGGCGACAGGCGGCGAGCAAGCGGCGCGGGCGCAGCGGCCGCGTGGGAGACGCGCACGCGCAGCGCACGGGCACCTCCAACGCCGCCGCACCATGCACCCTCTTCCGGCGGCCGACTCCCACTTGACGGCCTGTGAACGTATAGTAACTATGATATATAGCCTATAGCTTTCCTACATAAATGAACTATCTAACACTGAAATAATTTTTCAAATCGGACCCGTACTTCCTGAGATTAGCGCGTTCAAACAAACCAACTCTTCAGCTCTAGGTATAATATTAATATAAATTCTAGTACCAACTAAGCACTTTACTTTTTTCAATAGAATTAACTGTAACTGATAAAGGTCGGCGGGTTTTAATGTTTATAGAGTGGATAATATGTGAACGATAGTGACGTCTGGTAATGATGCCCCTCTCTGTGCATCCACTAGAAACGAATGTAACTATTTTTTTTAAATATGTATCATGAAAAGATAAACCAGATCGAGTTTCTTGCCGGTTCTTCTCGATGACTGGGTTGTGTAATTGTGTTCCGAACCGGTGGTAGCTTTTACATTCGTAAACGCCTGCTCAGGGCCAAATTGAATAAAGTATTTTTGATTTTAATAATTCTCCTTGAATCGAGAGATTTAAATCTCCTCAATTTTTTAAAATTTTCGATAAAGTTTTTAACATATTGTTACAGAGAGCATTCAATTCTAAATGAATATAATATAATTTATAAATTATGCAATTAGTTACGTTTAAATTTTAAGTAATAAATAGTAAAAGTAAATTATATCATAAATACCGCGTACATAACAAAAAATATTCTCATATAATTTGTATTATAATTTTAATTCAAATCTTACGTAAGATATTAAAGGAATTTGTATTATAAAAACAGAGTGATTTAAGAGATATTTAGTTCGCAACGGAATTTATTTCTTATAAGTTGTAAAAACAGTAAACAAAAATCAATAGGAATAGTAACCACGAAGTTTCATGTCGACCTCTCACCTCTACGTAACGGAAACCATAACAAATAAATTTTCTTCACTTGACAGTGACCGCTATATAGTGTTGCTAGAATAAAAATAAATCTTGAGATTGAGAAACAGTTGCGAGATAGAAAATATATATAATGATCATGACAACATCGTATAATAAATCTAGTTATCTCATTGCTGTTCAAATCTCTATATAATATAAATGAAAATGTAATGGAGCAGTTTATGTTTCAGGTCAAAAGAAAAATAATTTGTCATATAACGGTGAATTTATAACGATGCTATTTTTATATGGTATGAATTCATTTGCTATTTTTCGTATGTTAATTTTTGTAATGTGTTATCTAGTAGATCGAGGAGCTAATAAGGAGTTTTTTTTAATTAGGCTATGATAGTAAAGTATCTAAAAAATGAAGAAATAAAAGAAAATGATAAAAGTGAAAAGCTTTCGATTATTCCTGTTTAAATACACAACAGTAGAGAAGGAGCTAAAAACGTAAAAATACCTTGTGTAATTTCATTTTAAAATAACAGTGATAAACAAATGAGCAGTGATAAAAAATGTCACTTCACTGCT
Source organism: Antheraea yamamai (assembly GCA_036509395.1). Taxonomy (NCBI): domain Eukaryota; kingdom Metazoa; phylum Arthropoda; class Insecta; order Lepidoptera; family Saturniidae; genus Antheraea; species Antheraea yamamai. Next base: position 22,149,432 of record AP028436.1, on the reverse strand, counting down.
AGCCATACAATAATATTAAAATGGCTATAATCTCCATGCCTAATTTGTACCGAAATGAATCGATGAGACGCAGAGCGTGTTGTAAGTTGTTACTTATCTACTGAGTAATTCACGATTATTCTCTCATAATTCACAGCACGAGCGTGACACCAGTTGATACAAAGTGGATAGATTTTTTACGTTGCAATCACATTTGAATATCACCTGATATTTATCAATACTACACATTGACAGTAACATATTTAGATATATGTGAGTTAAATCAATTATTTCAATAATTGTCTAAAAACTCCTTATCGAATGAGTGTACACCGTGTAACAAATAGTTGACTTAACTGCTAAGTGTTACATACGATAACAGTAGTTTGTAGTAAGAGATACGTTGCTGTTTTGAAGCTTTGATGGCTGAAGCGTGTTCGGGCACTCCCATTTAATTACGAAAGAATCTGAACGTTCTATGAAGGAAGATATTCTAATGAAATCAGGGCGTGGTCGTAAGGAATATTTTAACGCTACAAAATTTTTAGGTGGACGTTACTTTGCACTTCTTACAATAAAAACGTTTAATCATAATTTGTATTTATATACTGGCTTTACGTGATGAATTATTCAAAATTGAAACGTGTCGACATATCTATTACAGTCAATCCTACATTTCTCTGTCAACAAACTAATTTAAGGCGCCATCTGTTAATATTATTTATATATTTATTCTTTAATATTATTGATAATAATCAACATTGACAATAATTTAGTAAATAAACAATAGTGAGGCCACTAATCGAAATATAAATTATCCTATCTCTCAAGTTAGACCAAATTATACATTAATGCCAACTTTCATAAAGATCGGTCGAGTAGTTTCGGGGTTCATCGTGGACAGTAAGACTAGATTTTTATTTTGTAAACAAACGTTTAAAACGGAAACGTAGTAGCGGCCAATCAGTTCCAGGCGGAATTACAAAGTAAATTACAAGCATACTCTAATATTTAATGATGGATTTCCGCAATGAAACCCCTTCATCAATCGAATATTTTATCGCCCTGAATGGATACAATTTTCGAGTTTTAAAACTGTCAACAAACACTTATAAATGTGTTCTGGTAGACGTTTTTTAGAGCTCTAGTGTTAACATGTTATCATCTGGGCCCACAGATAAGGTTATGGTCTAAACACCAAATTAAAAAAGGAAACAAAGTTTTTGCGACATCTCCAATTTCCAAGATCTCGTGTACAAAAGAACTTTCCAAACCTCATTACCACCTACCCTTGTAAGTATAAACTCATAAATACAAACTCGGTGTATAAATCAAATGTTTTCCCGTTATTTAAGCCTGAAGATGATACGTTAATTCTTAAAAGGCAATCGTTCCTTGTGGGGACTCAGTAAAAACTTGATAACATTGTTGTTAACAGATAGATATTGTCAAGTTATAATGGTGTAGCTTAGAGGTTCTGTACGTTTTTCTCTTCCACTTCTGCAATGTTCATTAAGGATTTTTTTATATTATACTAGCGGGTCCGGCAGACGTTGACCCGCTCTGATAATAAAAAACCTTGACAAATTATTTACTTAAAACTTCCTAGTGAATCATTTTATCTACTGGCAAAAACCGCATGAAAATACGTTCAGTAGTTTCTGAGTTTATCGCGAACAGACAACTGATAATAAAAGCGAATCATAGTTCTAAATGTCCATTTCACTATATCCCTACATTAGCTTTTAGGAAAAAAAACTATGAAAACCGGACCATGATTATTGAAAATATCTTAGAGCACCCGGCTTGTTACCAACTACATAAGCTTTAAAAGTTACAAATTAGAACCAACCTCCTTTCCAATATTAGTCCTCTAATAAATACTTAAAACCTGTTAAACTTGTCAGTCATATTCGTAAACTAAAATAAACAGTGGTGAGACACCTGGCTGATAGAAACATCGAAATAAGTTATTGTTGAAAGACACGTACATAATAATTGTTAATTTTGTGCTTGCAAATTAAGTTAGGTTAGTTATAATTGGTTTTACAACTTTATGGGACGCAAAAGTTATAAGATCAAATGCTCGCTAGAATTCAAAAAGAAATTAAATGTTCAAAGAATCTGTCTGCGTGTGTAGATGGCATTAAAGGCTAATTTGTAGATAATACGTCTTAAAAAGTACGACCTATAGCAGATAGATGGCGCTTAAATCCAATCGGATACCTATGTCGTTATAGAGAATTAATTTTACATCAATCGCAGTAATAGATATTTCACATCAAGATTACTAGCTATAATTTTCACGTGAAAACGTGTAATGGTGACTAAAAAAAATAAACGAAACACTAAAAGCAGAAAGGGCTACACAAGAAAGCGTGACAACGACGAGTCGTTATGGCGTCACTAATTCCTTCGACTGTTGTCAATTGACAGAGGATTTTTTATTGACTAGTACTCTGGCGACTTATGGATTGTCACATAAACCTTCATGATGTATCTATACGAGGCTGCAGACCATATCCGATATGACAGTCGATGCCTAGTTATCAGGTCGTTATTTGTTCCATAGTAAATAGCAGATATTTTTAAACTGCAAGGTAAATACTTTTATTTAAATCTAAAATGCTAAGTTATCGTATTTGGCAGATAGATATTATAAAAGTAAGTAGTTATTGTATAACTATAATATATGTTTATTACACATCTATATATTCTGGAAGAAATACTCTCAACGTTAGTGAAAACCATAGAAAATACTGTTGCGTTGTTTAGCAGAATTAATGGGACAACACACAGACAGACACGATAAGCGACTTTATTTTATAATATTACTAGCGGGCCCGGCAGACGTTGTCCCGCCCTGATTATAAAAAATCCTGGACAAATTATATACGCAAACGTTCCTAGTGAATCACTTTATCCAATGGTGAAAACCGCATAAAGATCCGTTCAATAGTTTTTGAGTATATCGCGAACAGACAGACAGACGCGGTAGGGGACTTTGTTTTATACTATGTAATTGAGTATAAACATAATGTATTACAAAATTAAAAATTCTGTCTTTAATAAGTCGTCGGCGGTGTATGTCTATCTATTAAAAATAATCCCAGTAATCATTTTTATCTTTGACACATAATTAAATAATAATGGTTTATTCGCGACGTTATTTTGACCAATGTAATTATTATTCAATTCAATATTTGGGTATGTAATGGGACATTAAAATTATCCTTTATGGCAAATCGTTTCAATGACTATCTCGAGCGATAACACAAACTACTTTTTTGTTAAACTTAAGATATTTTCTCAGTTTCTTTGACTTTGATGAGTAAATGTCTTAATACTAAAAAAATATCTTAATTGCTTAGATGCTTGTTATCGCCGAAGTACCAAAGAAAAAAACCGAGTATATTAAATGGATGTAGGTAAATACCTTATACTTGATATCAATAAACAAAAATTTCATCTGCATTTTCACCAATCACTTTGAAGCTTGGCATACCTAAACATTTTTTCATGGTAACGCTTATTACGCTATCTATTTCAGTAACTCGCCAGTAGATGGCGCTAAGATATTTTTTGTTATTATGTTTTATATTCTAATTTAACGCAAACAAAGTCGCGGGCGGTTATTAGTATATTTTTAACAACGAGTTCTCTGATTATACTTAATTGTGTTTTGTTTTATCTCGTAATGCGACATAGAAAGATAAATTTCAAATAATTGTTATTTAAAACAAATTATAAAAGATCCCCGAGTACACTTTATACTTTAAACTATACATATCAAGAAGAAAAGATGTTATTAAGCAACCATCATTTTTCGTCATTAGATTTATATCGCATTCCAAAAGAGTTTCCAAGAGAGTACAGGAGCGTCTAATTTGTGTAAAATTAAACACTTCATTCAAAGATAATTTAACAACCACAAATTTTTTTTTACATAAAACTAAAAATATAGTTTATTTTACTTCTATTTTGGTGGCCGGTAATAAAACATTCTAAATTAAAATTTTAGCTTTAATGTGTTTTAGAGCTGTCCAAGATATTTATTGTTAGACACGTTCTCCTGTCTTCAGACAATTACCTAATATTTTTGGTATATAATTATATAATGCGAATGCAAAAATAATTCTGTTTATTGACATTTTTTATAAGATTTTTTGTAATATCTGTATCTTTTTTTTCGATGTTAACTTTTTGTTGTTGTTAGCTGTTTATATGTTATAAGCTCTGTTATATTTATTGTCAAAACACCGACTACACGTCCGTACATTACTTAGGGCCCCCATTGAAAATCAGCGCTGCAGTAACACTCAGTTGTGCTGCAGCACTTAGCTGAATGGGGGTGCCTTTGTTGGATATAATATAAGCTATGTATACGTTCATCTTGTTGTAATCCAGCAATAAATACATTTCTTTCTTTCTTCTCTTTCTTTCTAAATAAACTAATTACTTAATAAAATTAATAATATGATTAATTAAATGTTAAAAGTTATATTGTACTCGTATGGTTTTTGGGATACGTTTTCTTCTTAGATAGGCTATTATTATAGGTTGGATCAATATGTCGAATGACACTAATCTCCGTGTTTCTACCAAAAACGAATGTAACTATCTGTTTGTAAAAATATGCATCATGAAAAAATAACCAGATCGACCCTATTGCCGGTTCTTCTCAATAACTGGGTTGTTTTCGGAACCGGTGATAGCTTTGACGTTTATGAGTGCCTTCGCAAGGGCCTAAATGGAATAAAGTATTTTTGATTTCTTATATGTTTGACCTCCGTGGGGTTGGGTTTATAGTTAGCGGTTTATAGTGGTTTTAGTCAGCCCCTACAAGACCGTGAAAAATCACATCTTTCAAAGCCTTGTCTTGCTGAACACTACGGATCTAAGCTGATAAACACTCTTAAGTGTTGTTATCCAACCATGATGACTTAGTTGATAGCGTGTTCGGACACCGCGTCGATGGGAGGTAGGTTTGAATCCTAGCAACTGAGACAGAGCTTCCGGTGAAGGAACTCATCGTGATGAAAGCACAGCATGGAGGTAGGGTTCTAAGTTCACCTGGCTAGCTACCACCTTCAAGCTGAAAATTTATTATCGAGCACCTGTTCGTGTGTTACGGAACCTGCACTTGAGAGCCCCCTCTAGATTTGGCGTGTTCACCATTTTAGACCACATCGTCATTTAACATCAGATGAGTTTGTGGTCAAACGATAAAACCTACAAAATATATTAAAAGGACCAGACCAGGACTCTTACCCTCGCAGTACCCCTCTGCTTGTTAGAAGGTACACGAGATGGGGTAAGAAAAAGTCTATCTCGGCGTTCGACAGAGAGTAGAGTTTAAAAACTGTCTTAAAAAGTTACAGGGAAAAAACAAGTTAAAAAGAGGGCCCTAAGGACTTGAAGGATGGAAATAGAGTTAGGTCGTCCGGGAAAACTTCGTCAGAGGGTAGCCTAGTTTACATTGGGCCTTGCCGCCGAGACTCTGCGGTTGAAAACTCATGTGTGTGATCAGTGTTTAGTGCGGCAGACGGTACACTGTGTAGTTTTTCTGAGTTGGAATCCCACTTAACCCTCTCATTCTTCAAAGCCTAGGTTACGTATGATGGGTTTCTTCATATAAAAAGGTGTATTTGTTGTTTTAATATCTGGAAGATCCTCTTTTATCACTATTCCTTGTGTTATACACACATCAAAAAAGTCTAAGCAACATGCGTGATATTACAAATTTTACCATTTATATTAATTAATTTCTAAGTATTTTTCAAACAAAGTGCGTAGGTACGTAAACTTTTTTGTTATTGATGACATACTGGCTGGTTGTAAAAAAAAAATTTGATTATGTTTTGTTTTTTCATCAAATTCAAATGACTGCGAATTTGTTTGAATTTAAGTGCGTTTTAATTGCTACGTTTAGTCTTGATTTTATAATTTTACCAACCATTTAAATAAAGTTAGCGACAAAATTGAATTGTTAGATATTCTTTACGACATGAAGCGACGTCATTTGATGGCAGATGAAATGCAAAGAGCTGTAGGGATGTTGCAAGCGGGAAGTAATCAATCTCAGGTATCTCGACATTTTGGCATTCATAGAAGTGTTATTTGTCGTCTTTGGCAGCACTACAATAATACAGGAGAACCCGCTGAACAGCATCCAGGCCGTAAAAGGAGTACAACCACTCGGCATGACCGGTACATACAACTGACTGCAAGACGCCAGCCGATGTTAACCGCTCGAGAGATAAGTTTGAGGCTACAAATTTCAAGTGGTGTTGATGTAAGTCCTCAAACTGTGCGAAATCGACTGCATGAGTACGGCCTACGAGCTCGACGCCCAATCAGGTGCCCACCGATACGTCACGGAAATAGCGCTCGTCGATATGAATGGTGTAGAGAACGCATAACATGGACCCAGGAACAATGGGATAAAATTATGTTTTCCGATGAGTCGCGATTCGGGTTTAAGCCTGATACAAGAAGGGTGCGAGTGTATCGTCGGCCCGGAAATACTGAAAGGCTCAGGTGCGTTCAGGAAGTTCATCCATACAGCGGCTCAACAGTTATGTTATGGGCGGGTATTATGAAGAACAGGCGAACTGAGCTCGTTTTTGTAAATGGAAACATGAATGCTGAAAATTACATTGAGGATATTCTCAGACCTTATGTCTACCCATTTGCACAAACCTTTGGCTCCGATTTTAGGTTAATGCATGACAATGCGCGTTCAAATACAGCTCGGCGAACCAGTGAATACTTTGCAACGGAGAACATCCGGGTATTGCTCTGGCCTGCACAATCGCCAGATCTCAACCCCATCGAGCACGCATGGGACATGCTCCAGAGACGTGTTTTGAAGGACTTGGACGGAGCGACAACAACCCAACAGCTGAAGGATTTGCTACAATTCCATTGGGAGCAAATACCACAAGATGACATAAACAGTCTCATTAATTCAATGAATAATCGTTGCCGACAAGTTCTGAATAGCAAAGGAAACCATACTTTGTATTAAATTGTTCTATTCTTTCACAATAAATACATTTTCTTTAGAAGTTTCATTTTGTAAGAAAAAAGTTTAGTTTCTTATGTATCTTAGTTTCTACAGTATATTCTAATATTGTTCATTTCTGTTATTAAAAGAACTTATAAAGACAACAGCTGTTATTTTTACATCATAGAACCTTAAAGATATTATTTTAAAAATAAAATACAACGTTATAATGTGAAGAACCATCCTAAAATTTAAATTAGTACATGTTGCTTAGACTTTTTTGATGAGTGTAGTTAGATTCTAAATTGTAATAGGAATATCAGTGTTCGGACGGCTGTAGAATCTTTAGTTGTAGTTGTACAGTTGAATACAATATTGTGCTTGATGAATCTATTGTAAGAATCTGTGGGAGCTTCTCTTTTGTTACTAGTTCTTTCGTAATAGTTGGAACTCAAGTTAATGGAAGATTCAAAAAGATAGAATTAACTACTTATAATTAAATCTATCTTAATCAGAAGCTCGATCATAACAATCGTAATAAAAAAAACAACTGAAAACCTCCAAGGAAGTCGAGCAACGTAACATCCTAACAAGCAGAAAGAGAAAGCATTTATAATGTTAAAGCTAAAATGTATCTTATGCCGTTACAACAATGTATACAAATTTATACATTCTATATTTATGGGAAGTACATTTGTAACGAGTGTGGGAAATTATGTTGTCAAAATACATTTGTGTGTAGTACGTAACGCTTTTGTTGAACTATAACGGTCTTTTAATAAATAATCTATCTATAATATATATACCACGGATGGCTATTTAAAATATGAATTATTAAAAAAATATTATTGTCATAGAGAAGATAGAGAACAGGTAGCTAGAACATATTTTATAAAATAATAATAAGAGAAATTTGAAGTGGTTGTTACATATAAGTATTGTATTTGCCGATGGAATGGTTTCAAATGGTCGCAAAAATTGATTTCGATATGTAAATTATCAATGATTTTTTTAATATTTTTGACAGGCATTGATTCATTTAATGACACCTTCTCTACTGACGAAGAAAAAAACCGATTTACTAAATTAAACATATCACTAACTAATCATAACGAATAATTTATTTATGCATTTATTTAAATTTCTCTACAAAATGCAATATCAGGGGATAAATATATTTGTAATCCTATTGAAATCTCCATAATCAAATTCATTATACGTGTAATATTTAGAGTGCTTTAAAGGAACAAGATAACTAAATGTCCGGTCACAAGCTTTGAATTATCAATGATTATTCACTAATATTTTATCCTTGCTAGGTCAATAGCGTAATCAGTACGAGAAAAAAAATATTCCGGCCATAATTGCGTTAATGTATCCAATTTCCACAAATGTTATCTCATATGATTATTGTTTTCTATTATATTGTGTTACTATTTAAATCTCAATAAACCTGACAATGCTTCTAACCTTATAGGAAAAAGACCGATTGTCATCAAGAATAGTATCGTGAAAAATTTACAAAAGTTTCCAAGACTGCTTTGGTTCGGCTACAATGACTCTAATGCGTACCGTTCAAAACTATTTATCGCGTATCCTCGGCCATTAATCACAAAAAGTGAAGTAAGATTCTGCACTTACGTTACTATACTAGAAATTTACGTTTTATTTTATTTCATAACTTCAACATTGCCATAATAACGGTATGAGTATCGAAAGCACAATGCGATTTGAATTTGATATTAATAATAAACGGAAATAAAATAAAATTTCGAAGCTCAATATTAATTAAATAAATTGGACTTTTAGAGCAGTCTCCGAAAACCTCAATAGAAATCTCGTTCTGTGTTTAACGTAGCTGCTAATCACATTTCTTCCTGAAACGCTTCAGTGGGCGCCAAAAATAAAAACTTTAAAACGAATAGACAGGCCCAACAGACGTTAACCGTCATTCATCTTGCCTATAGAAGTATGTAAACATTACATCACATAATCATGGGAACTTATACGAAATAATTGTTAACCATGCATGAACACAATGCGATACGGTACCTAATAATGTGCTACCGTAAAACTAAATTGTACACCATTTTAAGCCTTAGGTTATTACAATTCAGTTCCATTTAATTTTGTACGATAACATTAGAGTTTAAAATCAGCCTATTGTTATATATGTTATATGAATTGTCCTTGATCATCCTTCATGGACTACGTATTAAAAGTTTTTTTGTAATGATATAATATGTATATGTTTAAGACAAAATATTTTTACTATCAACGGAGTAATGTCTAAAAGAATTAATCGAGATTAATCTAAAAACAAGAAAGTGGAAATAATTAGTAAAATTATAAAGTATGTCGGTAAAGCATTACGCAACTCTGGTTTTTTTGAAAATAATATCACGTTTTATAATTTGACAATGAGTTATGATTACTTCCAAGTTGATTGTTTTAAATTCACAGGGAAGTGAAGTTTTTCGCAAAAAAATATAGCTACGATGCGGTAAACGAAAAAACTTGGTGAGACGGAACAAAAGAGCATTTAACTGGTTTTGGCATAGAAATGAATGGGGGATCGAATGAGAATTGCGTCTCACGTATACGTTTTTCTCAAAATACCAACGTTACATAAAAGAAAAAGATATGAATTGAAGTTAGTCATGCTTAACAAATGTAGACTTTGTTTTTTACAAAATAAGATACAGAAGATCGGACGAGGTCGATGACCAAATCGCGACTGTATCAAGGGATTTGCTATTTAATTAATGCGAATATCTCAAAAACACTTTCCAGAAACGAAAAAGGTATCGAGGAAATTTCAAATAATTCTCATAGGTATTGTTATAAATCTACTTAATCTGGAAAAACTGTTCTTAATTAATAAATTCCAATATCATAACATCACATCAACAACATGTCGTATTGTTTTATTCAACAAACAGTACGACAAACTTAAACCAAAATATATATAATACACAATTAATGTCGTACCATAATACAATTTAAGAATTTTAAAATAAATGACTTCTATACATATAATAACAATGTAAATCTAACGTGTGTATACTTTTTAGATTTTTGTGAAAAAATCAGGTGTCTTGGAATAAGTAATAGTAATAATTTCAATAATTAAAAAAAATGTCTGTCTATTTGTATGAACACGTATCACTGCTAAATCACTTAGAAAATCATAAAGTATATCCTCGAGTAACACATTTAGCCTTGGTTTCGTTAAAATCGGTTCATTCTATCAAAAGTTATTGTAATTGTAATGACGACCCGACTTAAGTACGAGAGAAAAGTAAATGGACTTAATACATTCAGGTGATTTTATTAGTCACTGTTTTTCACAGTAGGTTCCACATGGACGGAGTCGCGGGCATAGCTAGTTAAAATAAAGTAATATTTGTATTCTAACTTACCGTTTTCTCCAATCTTGAATAAAACTCCAGTCACAATGATCGTCATCGTCAAGTACGGTCGCTTCATGATGGTCAGCGTTATTACTGCCATGTACCAACTCGACAAGTTGTCGAGCCCTTTCGAAATTCCCTTCAAATTCGACGACCAAAAAACCATCTGAACCTATAGTTTCAAAAACATCCTTCTTATACGTCGCATCATTGACGGCCATAGCTTCAGATATATCTTTAGTGTTGTCGTTTTTTATTTCTGAATATATAGCTTCAGAATCTTCAGGCGTTATGGGAGATCCTCCACCTTTGTCCACGTCCTTAGAAGGTGTTAATATCTCAGTATTATTTATAGAACCGTTGGCGTATATAGCTTCTGCCTTATTTATTTCTTGTCTGTCGTCTTCATTCCTTTGTTCATTGTGTTTACGAATTATGGAGTCACCAAAATATATTACAACTTTGTTATTATTTTGTGTTATTTTGTTTGACATAGCGTTATCATTGAGTGATGGATTAGCTTTTTTACTTTTATCTTGTGATATCCTTTGCGTTAATTCATCGTAACATGGAAGTCGGTTGTTGTAAGCCATTTTATCTGAAACAGAAGGTTTAGATTCGTCTTTCTTCGTTTCAGCACTTTGGTAAACAGGTGGTCGGCAGCAATCGTCGAACTGCGGCTGCGGGCTCCACGGCTTGGGTTCACTGTAAACGTGTTCAGGTGGCGTCGATGTTTGTTGAAGCGGAATGTACTTTTCGTGTACATTTTTCGAATTCGGAATTTCGTTTCTCCTGAAATTGAGAACGCTTCGACGAACTTTGGATTCCGATGCGTCGCTGTTACTGACTTTTTTGAGACGTGAATTCCCTAAGAGTTTGAAGAGCGGTTTGTGTTCCGTTTGTGGTTTCACTCGATCGGTGCTTGGCGCGCGACGCATCCCGTACGGGCCAGTCTCCTTTTCAGATGGGTATAACTGTTCACAGCTCGTCGATTTATGTGGAGTGATCCTCGTTTTTGGAGATGTTATCGGCTCGCGGCTCTGCCAGTGTCTGACTGAGAGTCTAGCAGCGCCTCGTATGAATTTCATAGGCTCCCATGCTTCCGCTTTTTTTAGAATGAAATTATCGCACATGTTGTGTTTGTTGGGGGGTTTTCTAGCATCAGCGGCGCGACAGGATTGGAGCTCACGGCAGAGGAAGCACGAGCAGCGCGCAGGGCACAGCATGTCTGAGCGGTCGTGCCGGCCGCACTGCCTCATTGCCAACACCGACCGTTCGCTCACCGACAATCGTTGCTGTCGCCCCGCTACGTACCGAGTAATTGCTCGCACGCGATTTTACCACGGATTAACGTTACCGTTCGAAAGCCTGCGTCTTGATCGATAAACCATTGCGTTTTAGCCTTATCAAGTAGTAACGTAATAATAAAACTTATAATTAGTAAAACGTAAATATAATGGTATAATAAATTGTTTTATTATCAATAAACCACAAACCGTTACGAATATCTAAGGAGGCTAGTATCTAAAAGTATGAAATCTTGAATCAAGCCAAGTTGATACGCCCACGTATCTTAGTCTACCATTTCAAAAGGCACATTATTAGTAGTCGATTAACGGTATGTACATCGTAAAAAGCTAATACACTGCACACTTGCATTTAAGAGACCAGCGCGGGGTGAACGAAACCATAAGTCGAACTCTAAATATAGAGCGCACTTGAAAACGTTGGTGGTTATTATTGAAACGTACGAAATACGTTCGTGATATACAGCAAGTCGAACAGTTTAATATGCGAGTAACTTGATTTATTGTCAATTGAAATTTCGTGAATTCATATATCCTTCGGAAATGAAAAAAAAGCATGTTAATTGTATACACAGGGTCATGGAAGGAATGCATAAATATGCGTATGCTTCGTTGATTCCTTCACGTACGATGAAATGGTAACACAGATAATCACGAGACAAATGCAATGTAAAATCTGAAAGGCTTGGATTTAAAAACCAAGATTCGACATTCAGATATTTATATAAAAGGAATAACACGAATTGCATTATGGACAACGAAGAAGTAATATATGAAGAATCTTTTTTCCTCAAATAAGTATTTGTTTTTATTGCTCTCCGTTTGGAAATGATGAATGCTTAAAATATTGTGTACAAAATAATTTGAAATGTTTATAATCAGCCACAATTTATGTAGGCAATTCATCAGGTTTATTCATATTATAAATCTGAATAGAAATAATGTTTTAGGTAGAAAACGAGTAAAATATTTAAGACTATAACTTTATTATAGGTATCTGTGAAGTCAAAACTTTTTGCCGGTTTTTTTACGGTCCGGTTTTTTAGTGGTTTTTAATTCTGCTTTTTTAATGAACTCCTAAAATTATAACATTAGCATAACTCTGCAATAAGCACTTAAAGAAAGTGATACATTTATATATTTTTAAACTAGAAGTGATTATTTAAGTATGTTCTAAATTATTTTTTCAGTATTATGTAAACACTAGCTTATACCCGCTACATCGTTTTCTTCATAATGTAGTTTTATTAATTACTGACTGTTTAGCCCTTAAAGTTATGATATGTAACCTGTATAATATTTTGAATATCTCTCTATCTGTATATACAAGTTTCGTCAATATTTATTCAGCAATTTAGATTATTAACTTCGACAAACAACAGACGCTTCAATTTTAGTTATATGGACAGATTGCTTTGAAACAATTTGGGACTATAGAGCGACCACAAAATATAAATAAAAATAAATTATCAAACTACAATCAAAAATGATTTTTTAAATATATTTTAATTAAATTACTGATTATAACTGACCTAAAGTAATTAACAAAAGTGTCGGCAAAGCTTCTTAAGTATGCAGTCAGAATTTAAACTTAAACATATTGTAACCTTCATACATATAATTATAAGCCTATCACTATAGTTCTGTTTGGGGTGGCACGAAATAATTCGTAATCAAATTGTGTGCATCCAGATTTTTTAACTATATCGATACGTACCTACCGTCTTAATCCAACATCTTCTTCTTCTTATACTTATCCCACCTAAGTAGGGTCGGTACAACATGTTTGTCAAGCTGTGATGTATGATTTGGCTTAATTTTTACGATCAGCCGCGTGGCCGACATCGACCCTCCTTGGGATAATCTATAATTTTGGGAAAATGTATATTTTTGTATTTTAATAAGCAAAATACTAAAACGCTTACAAATTAATCATATTTAATAATAAATGTCACATATCCCAATACTTATTCTTCTTAGAACCTAGAAACGTATTTATAAAGTGTTTTTCTATATCGATATTATGATTTCTTCTAATTTATTATTTCGATAACGTTCTACTAAGTCTAGTAAGGTTACTTATTTGCTATCAGTACAGAGTTTGACCGGCTTAACCACATATAATATAGCATAATAGGTGGTTTAACGACTGTCACGGTAAGAAAATATATTTATAATTTGATGATCGTCGTTAATGTTTACAATGAGATGGTGTATGTAGTAGTTTTGTCGAGCTAGTAAATATAAATAACGCTATAAAATTAAGTTGATACATCGAGCAGTCGAGGAATTTAATTCATTTCCGCGAGGTGTGGTAGCGGTGAGCGCATCTCGGCGATGCTTTATCAAGATAAACCGATTCCAATGGCCCGTAATTTGTACAAAAAATAAAACAAGTTAAGTAATATTTGAGAGCGACATTCTTTCGAAATTGTGACGTCGACCTGTGAAATTCAGTACCAAGACTCATTGTTTCAAGTAAGGTAAATGAACTTAGTATTAACTTTTTACTGATCCACACTATAATATTGCAAGTAATATTCGATCATCGAATATCAAAATCGAGATCCAAGGGAATCTAGTTGACATATTTGACAATACCGTGTTCACTTGATTCTAATATGTAATAGGATCCTCACATAAAAAATCGTTGGGAAAATTAAGTTCTGCTACGTTCGCAGTTTGAGAGATTTGCTAGTTTACAGATATTGCCACTATTAGGTTAGTTTACTTCGCTTATTTCCATAACTTAATGTCTTATGGTTAAAATTATATCATTAACGAATAAGTTTCAGGAATTCGGTATCTTAACAATACCCAACCAACATAGTTTTGATAATTTAATGTGTGTCCGCAAAAACTTAGGTAATCTGGATTTAGTAAAAGACCGACATAATCTCAATACTAGAAATAATACCAAACTGGTCACTCCATGTTTCAAGCTCACTAAGGCCAGTAACCGTTTTTTAGGTAATAGTGTTAGATTTTATAACAAAGTCCCAAAGCACATTACCGACTTACCAGATAGTTAGTTCGAGTGTCATGTAAAGCGGGTTTTAATACATAAATGGTTATTATAGGGTGGACCAATATGTGAACGACGGTAATTCTTTCTGTGCATCCACCAAAAACGAATGCAACTGTATATGTCTATAAAAATATGTTGTGCTATGTTATATATAATGAAAAGGTAAACCAGATTGAGTTTTTGCCGGTTCTTTTCGATGGCTGGGATTGTTTTTCCGAACCGTTGGTAGTTTTGACGTTCATGAGTACCTTCTCAGGGCCTAAATAATGAATAAATAAAAATTACAAACGCAAAAGTTTTAACAACTTAACTGCTTAAAAGTCAATAAAAAACATTGCATACACTTCGTCAGTGTTACAGAAAAAACCTAGGGTAACATTAACATTATCTGGAAAAAACTTCGGTTTCCAAAGCATATGTCAAATCAAAATCAACACAAGCCTAGCCGCGTGTAAAAGCTATTTGTATTATAAATGGAGTATTGGCTCTCTTTATCTGTTATTATTTTAGGAGTTCAATTGATCGCAATGAATACCAGTGTGGTAAAAGGTTATAGGCTAATTTTTTTTTCACCTATATATCAAAAAACATGCAGTTGAAATCACGGGATTTGTTTGTTACGAAGTATCAAGCAGATGTAGAGCCTAACTAAAGTTAAGTAGTCACCGCAGTCTAAAGCTATGTATAACGGAGCTTGAAAGGACTGTATATCCGAGGATAGTTGTTACTCCCGAGGGCCGACTTGGAACACCTCGTACAGGGATATAAGTTGCCTATCACATTCTTCGAACAGTAATACAGTATCTATACGTGATCACTGCTACTTTGCCTGAAATGGTTGTGGCGATGCTACTGATTCTAAAATTTAATTAAATAATTTAGTAAATTTAATATCAAGACCAGACCAGGCTGTGGTAACAAATCGACAGATATGGTACGACATCCTCTTTTTTTTATATTTTACAGGTTTTGGCGTTTGATCACGATCTCACCTGATAATAAATAACGACGTGATCTAAGATGGTAAACATGTCAAACCTTAGAGGACGTTGGCTTTTAAGTGCAGCTGCCGGAATATACCAATTCAACTTGAGGGTGGTAGCTACACAGGTGAACTTAGATAAAACCTTACCACCATGCAATTTTAAAAAAGAACATTTTCTAGGAGCTATTTTCATTGGTCACTGCCATTACAGTAACATGATTACAGTCACTTTATCCACTGCAACATTTTTTCTATCGCTGTATTGCGCGCAGAAGATTGTTTTTATTTCATTTCTTTCTCTTACTGTTATCTAATGCCGACCTCTGTTTGTCAATGGTAATGCATTACGCGTACGGAGCCGAGGGCGCTACTAAATTATACTAGTAAGCATAGAATACGATAATTTAACGTGCCACCTAGAACTGAAACTTGTATAAAGAAATTTTCATTCTAGTTTAGTGTAGTTGTTTCTAAAGTGAAAAACCCAAACAACTTATTACGTTTAATTAAAATACAACATCAATCGGAAATAATAACTCATAGGGTTACAAACGCTTGAATCAGTAGCACATTAGAGCAACGGCTTACAATTTTGTCTTCGATGACTTTTTTACGATAGTCGATATTATGTCGAGAGGTTAACTAATAGTTTCCGAAAGTGATGGTTCATTGTATGCTATTATCAGTAGCGACTGTGCGTTTCCGTCGTGCTATATGCACAATTGTAGAATACCGGGTGTCGTGTCTATATAAATCGGTCAAGGCAGTTAGTTGGTCTTTTCAAAACATTGCATATA
This sequence comes from Antheraea yamamai, assembly GCA_036509395.1. Classification (NCBI taxonomy): domain Eukaryota; kingdom Metazoa; phylum Arthropoda; class Insecta; order Lepidoptera; family Saturniidae; genus Antheraea; species Antheraea yamamai. Next base: position 22,132,914 of record AP028436.1, on the reverse strand, counting down.
TTCTTTTCTTGTATTACCTTATGTATGACGTTACCACTAATGTATTATAAGTCGATATTATAGTTTATTTGCCGAACTATTATCTCTATAAGACAAAGAAAATACAGTATAAAATATATGTACACGTCAATATATGAACGACTTATAACTACTAGTGGGCGCCCAGTGATCGACATTCGACCATAGTTCATTGAGTTTTTAAAGTTTGAACTTTAGTAGGGTTCTTTTGTCAAAGAGTATAACTTCTATAATGAAAGGTTTTCATCATGGTTACTCAGTTATTTGCCACCTTTTTTTAAATTTTATAAACATAAAAAAAATCTATGTCTAAATGAAAATTGAAATTAATAATAATTTTGAAACAAAAAACAGGCGGTTACATAAGGTGTAAGGCTCTCAAATTCTAAGTAAACATAATTTTACGAAAGTAAAGAAATTTATCGCAACTCATGACACAATTATCAATTAATTTTACACGATACCATGGGCGGGTGGTATTTCTGGGGCGATATTGAATTAAATGTGGTCTGTACATTATGAGGAATAGTGATAATCCCAATATCATCGTTTGGAAAAGTAAAGGATACACAATATAAAGAAATGATGAATCCAAAACAAAGATTTTTTAATACTACCATTAACTTTTGAAAATGAATTAATTTTTGTTCAAAATTCATCAACTTTATTAAATATAATTGCTACATCAGGTTGAACTGCATCATTGCAACCGCGGAGATCTAAGTTATGGATTACTTTCATGAGCAAACAAATTTTCTTATTTTGATTTTACAAAGTATGTTTTGGCTCATTTTTTATGAATCATCATTTGAAGTGAGTTAATCATAAAAATACCAAACATTAAAATATTAACATTTACTATGGTAATATTGCTTTACTCTTATGAAGCAAAGTGACAGGAATTGATAGCAGTCCTATCACCTAAAAATTTTGACACTCAATAAGACCAAAGAGTATAATAATTATTTTAGTAGTTCCATAAAAAAATCAAGTAGTAGTGTGAGTAATGTATGTTTTAATTAATTTAATATGCTTGTAGTGCATTTTATATAAAAAAAATAGCTTTGCGCACTTCTCCTCCACATAAACTTCAACTATGCTAAATTTCAAGTTGATCCGTTCGGGCAATTCGTTTAAAAAGGGGTACAAAGTTTAGGTTTCACGTATTAATATATAAGATAATACTCGTCCATATTAATTACAATATGAAATAGAATATTAATAAAATATAGCTTATGTCATTCTGAAAGAACATGGCTTTCTATAAGTGAAGGAATTTATATGTTTATAATACTTAAGAGAGTTTATAGATGACAATAATGACTACCTACATATAAATAATGAATCATGCTATTGTGTGTTATGAATGTATGTTGTTAGTTATTTTACTGTTTTGTATTTTAATTTGTAACGGTGACGCGATAAGGAAATGAATATCCATTTTTCATATCGTGACTTTGATTGTCAGTGAGGTAAAGTGATCTTCTTTTCACATATATGGGTTGTTGCATAATGTTTACTCGTCGATGTATTAGAATAACACCTGCCAATAGCTCTCATTGTTAGGAATTATAACAGTATCTTCAATATACAAATAGGTGAAAATCAAAGTTTCGTACCTTTTTCCCTCTGTCAATCGATTCTCTTTATTTGTCTCCATTGACGAGCTTTATTGTTACCAATTAAAACAAATGGAAAAAGATTTATTTCTTACCATCGACAAATGATGGATTAAATTACAAGTCTTTAATTATCATAATTCACGCTATTTGTGGTCTAATAATCTACAATATTAGCTGTTGACGTGTGCCCTCCAGTGCATCTTGCAAAGTTCAGAATCAGCGACAACTCAATATGTGAATGTGGGTTGGATGAAGGCACTCTAGAACACATTTTACAGCAAATCATACAAGATTTAGTTTGTTGTTCAGAGATGGCGCCACGCAGATAGTTCGCACTTTTATGTGATCGCTTTCTTTTAATTACTTGTGACTGTCGATCCGATATTAATCAATTAGCCAGATGTCCCAAATAAATAATAAATGTCCTCTTGTCTGTTCGTTTCGTCAAGTTGGTCAAAAACAAGGTGATGTATCGACAAAATTGCCGTAAACAATATTAATAATAGGGATAAAGATTTTTAAATCGATCCGAATTGTAGTGTGTGGAATCTGTTCATGAATAAAACGAGGTCTAGATTATCGAATATTCAACAATCGACCCCTGACATTTTTTTTTAATTATAAAATATTGTATATTATCTAAGTAATTATCTAATTATCTATCTATCTATCTATCTATCTAATGTAAGTATCTAATCTAATCTAAGTAGAAAAAATCGTATTACGATTTTATAGCGTCAGATATTGATTCACTGTATCGGTTCGATGTTTAATATCTATTAAAATAATCGATCAATCGAGCTCAGATCGCCATTCCTAATTAATATACAACATTTAATATGTTTTATAATTTATGTAAATTAGAGAAAAGATAATTTAAGATGCTCTCATAGTTTTTATTTGAATTTCATTGCATAAAGGTTTACACATCATCGCTTACAATGTTAAATAATTAAAGAACAGTTCCCACGGACGCTGTGGGAACAGCGAAAGTGTACCTATTAAGTACAGTTTATTTTTATTGTCTTTGCATAAATCTCTAGTAGAAAAGCGACAGCTGTTGAATACCGGTATTGTTATAGAATCTATACTTATGAAAGTAACATTATTTTTTATGGCAATCATTACATAGTATAAAACAAAGTCCCCTACCACGTCTGTCTGTCTGTCTGTTCGCGATAAACTCAAAAACTACTGAATGGATTTTCATGCGGCGTTCACCAGTGGATAAAGTGATTCATGAGGAAAGTTTTGGTATATAATTTATGAAGGATTTCTTTATAATCAGGGCAGGACAACGTCTGCCTGGCCCGCTAGTATAAAATAATATAAAAATCTGGAATAAAATAATATAAATTAATAATCTGGAGTTTTGGCGGGACCTTAGTCTGTGATGTAGTGGAGTTTACATTTTATTCATAACATTGTGTTATTTGACTCTGAATTTTGTAATATTGGTGGTGTTTTATGTAATATAGTTCGGTTGTTGTACACAAGTAAAGTGGATGAAAAATAACATGGAGCATATACCATACCACGGAGCATCAATTCTGAGTTATCATAAAAATTCCATGGAAAGTTCTAACAAAGGAACCGCCATTTTGTTACAAAACTGAAATTATCACACAACACTTGGAAAATTATTATTACATACTCGTTAATGCCAGTAATATTCTAGAAGAATGATTGTCAAAAAAAATAAATAAAACGACCTGTAGTATTTTTATTTTGCCACAACAAAGTGATAGGACTGTACCTGATGACTAGCTCAGTGCAATCCAAAAACAGCGGCGACCATTTAGAGGTCTGTAGTCGTTTGGTGTCATTCTAGTTTGTGATTCTTTCACTAAGCTAAAGAAAGGCGATCGGGTCGGGTACAGACATTACCATCCTGCTTATCTATATCTATACTAATATTATAAATCTGAAGAGTTCGTTTGCTTGATTTGAAAAAATCTTTCAGTGTTAGATAGCTCATATATCGAGGAAGGCTATAGAGCAATAGGAGCGGAGTACCAATGAAAAATGTTTCAAAATCGGGGTTTTTTGAGAGCTTCCGCTGCGTGTTAGTGTTAGCCCAAAGTAACTATTCCACGCCGACGAAGTCGCGGGCAGAAGCTAGTTACTAGATATACGCCGACTGATCCCGAACTGTGACATGCCTAAACGTCTCACTATAGTGTTATTACACTTGGTGTATGGTGATCGCAATTTAATATAACAAAATTGCGTTGTAACCATGTCTTTGGTGTTTAAAATACAGTACGATACACGCTTTACTTATACTGCATTAACATGCAAATTAAAGATTATTAATCCAGAAAAACAAAGAACCCGATAGGAAAACTACTCTCTTATGATGCACATACGTCATAAATATATAATAATCACTATTTAATAAAATGTTTATTTAATTACAATAATCACTACATATTATAAAACAAAGTTCTTCCCCGCGTCTGTCAGTCTGTTCGCAATAAACTCAAAAACTACTAAACGGGTGTTCATGCGGTTTTGATTCATAGATAGAGTGATTCACGAGGATAGTTTAGGTATATAATTTGTCAAGATTTTGTGTAATTTGGTTGAAATACAACGATAATTGTTGGAAGTATCGGAAGAAGTCAAGCCGCCTGGGAGCTTTCGTCGAAAACGTTGCCTAATCTCTTTGAGATAATTATAACAAAACAATTTATAATAAATATTATAACTAATCTCACTTGTAGAATTAAGACGAATCCAGTAATACGTCATATGTTAATATCCATCATACCTTTCAGGCCACAGAGCTCATCAAAGAAATATATATGATCCTCGAAGAACATTAGCTTTCCTCTGCGCGTATTTCGGCACATCAAAGCAACATAATTGATAATAACATATACAGATTATATCAGCTATAATCTGACGGAATATAACCAGACATAATCGCGAGTTCACTCGCGTCTATGTAAATTTCCCCTATTCCTTGAGAACAGTACTTTTGGATGAACAGTATCCTATATGTCCTTTTCTGTGCAACTGAAAATGTGTGTTCGAAATTCCATGATGATCGGTTCAGTAGTTAAGACATGAGAGCGTTACAAACAAACAATCTCACTATCGCAATTCGCGTTTATAAAATGCTGTTAGGACTAGTAGGACGATTACAGGAGGCAACACTGCTGCGTGGCTCCAGCATCGTTATAATTGGTAAATAATATGAATTTTCTATCTTCTTTTATACATTAATTTCTTCTGTACGTGTGTATGTCACTGAACTCCTCCTAAACGCAGGACCGATTTTGATTAAATTTTGTGTGTGTGTTCCAGTGGTTCCGAGAATGGTTTCAATTCACAATGGGACCCGGTAGGTGGCGCTGCGGTTGACTTTTAGGATTTTTTTTTATTATCAAAGCAGGACAACGTCTGTCGGGCCCGCTAGTATGTAACATATATTTGGCGATTTCTACTATCTATTATCGTTTTGTTTTTGTGTTATACGTAGTTATAGATTATGTTTCAGATACAAAACACATTTTGAGTTCGTGAGGCACACATGCATGTACACATGTGCGTCTCACTAAATAATATATGTATATAGTCATAGTTCAGCTTAGCTTTGTCAGATTCAACAATCACGATATTGCAATGACAACAAGCCAAGCGGACGTTCGGCCACTTTGGCGCCCTTGAGCTTTTTGCCGTACGGCTGAGTGCTTTAAGCGCTTGCCCAATAAGTTCGGTAAAAGCAAAATTTAACGAATGTAGAAACATTTTGATGCCGAATATTTACGAAAAAAAATTCAAGTGAACGGATTTAATAGAATGTAATAATAATAAAAAATCACTTTCATTTAAAATTTCATTGTGCCTTTATATACATAATGTTTGTTTTCGGTGGGTTTGTAAGATGTGGACGCACCTGTCCATTAATATTGTGATATGGTTAGCACTTGGATGGCGAGCAGATTTGTTGCGCCGTGTATTGTTTGTGGCCGAAGTGCTCAGCGCCACGATGTGTGTTTTCAAGCTTAAATTCTATGAGTAATTTTATACAATATCAGGTCTTACGATAGGGGCATGTGGGTATCGCAGCCTTAGTTAACGAAAGCTGGCGTGTTGACAATATTATCTTTTTGTATACACTCTGTTGCAAAAATCTTTTTGTTGTAGGTTGTTGCAATACATATATAGTTACATATGTAGATATACTAATAGAGACATAGATGTCGATTGATCGGTCGGTTTAAAGAGACATGCTGTATTAGTTAAACGTTCTGTAAACACACAACAATATAAGTCTTTGTCACGATCATAAGCTCGGTAGTGTGAGAAAGAGACAGAGAGATTTTTCTTTGCTTATGCAATACGACGTCATGTCATGCGTTCATAGACACTACACAAGCGTGATTCGTATTTGTGTTGTACGTGGCGTGGCAGCTTTAGTTAACCAAGTAGATTCCAATACAATTTTATTTTCCATCTATATATATCAATTGCTAGAGAGACTAAGAAAGACTTTACGGATATTCTTATGACATAATTACACGGATATCTTTGCTTACGAAGAATTGAAATTATTCGAGGTATTGAAATAATATTTCTATGGGATTATAGTATTGACACTTCTTCAATATGAGTGAAATTTTTGATACACTTATTCATAGATAGATACTATTATTTTTATTTTTATATTTGTTTTGCTTATTGTTGTACGCTTTTTATAAAGATGCAGATGCAGGCGAAGTCGCGGGCGGATTTTTGTTAGTCTATATTTTTATTTGTCCTTCAAGAATCGTGCGCTCGGCTTCGATTGAGCTATTGTTTTACGGTCGCGCAAGAAATAGTTGAAAAGTATTTTTACTTTGTGCACTGAAAAAACAAATGGCTCTATTGATTCGTTTTTCTTTGTACACCGATATAATTTAGATGCTACATAGAATAAAAAATCTTAGACTTTTATATTCTAATAGCTACGTAGATATATGGCTACAGAAGGCCGTCAGCGCAACTCAATATGTATGTAATCTCCAAGGTAAATTAAATAACCAATAAATGCATATAATCCAATATCATAAAACATCTCTCTGTTTAATATCTCCGTTCATAAAGTTACGTTGAATTAAATTAAAATAAAATATCGCATAACGAGATTTGCGAGATATGATATCTTGTTTCGTATGATCTTAAACTTCCCCAAGTCATGTTTACGGCATACCAACATTTAGACTTTTTCTTTAGTGGCTTTTTTTGTAATAAACAATTCGTAAATTAAATTAACCATCACTGCAGCGTTGTCATAAGATATTGCAAAATCATTTGCGAACTTTAATAACAAATGTATACATGTTTCATGCTGCGTTCCTGTTAGAATGTACAGAATGTGGAATCATAACTCTTTCTGGATGAATCCTAACCAATGTAAATATGTGTGTTTATTTGTTTGTTATGCTTGCTTTAACTATTCGACCGATCATTAATTTTGCATACATATTGTTAGAAATACAAAAAAAGGATATAACGTACTGTTCATTTACAAAAAATCTTTTGTTTCTAAGGTTTGTTGTTTTCTTAAAACTACACTATCGCGACTGAAGCCGTGAGCAAAAGCTAGTTTATAATAAAAAAGGAGTTTAATTTGAACTTAAAAAATAGAAAACTCATAAATATTTTCTAAAAAAAATGAGTTACGTTAACAGGGTGACAAACCTGTCATATTGTCTCTCTTTTAGTTTGTCGTGTTCCGAAATCAGCCAGTTAATATCTACCGAGACGCCTGCAGGGTGGCATGACAGCGTCGGCTATCGTTAGACTTCGGATTCCTTTAGCTGTTGTTTTTGGATTGCACAATGCTGTTCAGTAACTTTATCGTGTGATAATAAAACAAGTGAATGATAAATTTATGTCTCATTGCGTAAGAACATTCCTCTATACGACTTGAACTAACCTGATGCTAAGTGTGGAGGAGTATAAGGAACAAATTGTTCAGTAAACCACTTTAAGTAAAAGTGAAAATATGTTACATAAAACTGTCACTTTTGTCGCGTTAAAAAACTTAAAACAATGAAAGTGGCATCTATTGATATAACTTTGAGAACGAGTTAAGAGGTCATGAGAAACTTCATATTGAAGACGTATACGGCGGTACCTCGGTAATTCAAACATCGATAACTCGAAAACTTCTACACAAACTGAAATACCTTAATTACTTGTAATATAAGAACTCGTTTAGTCGAAATAGTCGATATTTTTATATTTTAATGGCTAACGTAAACTCACAATCTAGCTTGACCTTAAATGATAATGTAAGCTTAAGACAGTAAGCTGCCAAATACACCTTTAAGCATATGGAGTCACATCTTCAATACCTGTATGTAGCTAGACAAACACGCATTAACAAAAGCCCGTACCACAATAATAGGATTCATCACAAAATTTTCATACATCGAAAACTTCATCTCATTGTGGGGTTCGAACCAACGTTGCGGTGTTAGAACGTGTTTAGCCATTTTTCACGTAAAAACTACTGTACTAATTTTGATGAAACTGTACTTATACATTAGAATTACACATAAGCTATAGCTTATATAATAACTTATAGAAATATTGTTTATAGCGATCAAAATATAACGATAGGTGTTAAATATTAGAAAACAATATTACCACCTGAGATCTATAACAGGCGTTGTCTAAACTAACAGAGTTACTCGACAATAACATATGGTGGGATTATTTTTATTAAACAGTACTAAAAAAAGCCCACGATATGATATGTGTACGTTTTATAGTGTAACTATTATTGACAAATGAGTGAACTATAAATACATTTAAACTGCATATGGCATTTACAATGCACGTTTTGCAATATTCAATTAATTCTTATTAGAATTCTAGAACTTTTATATCTTCTACTATTTAAAGCATATAAACTATATTTGCAAAGTTATTTAGAAAGATATAAATGCAAACAAAATCGTGGCCGAGTAGAATCAAAACTTTGACAAGTTGAATATACAAAAAAACGTATGTATGTACGCAAGTAAACAGTTATACTTCTTTAACTATAAACGGCTTTAAAATTAATTTTCTATATATCTGTATACAGAATCAACCTCAAATCTATAAAACCACTTTAACTTAACACTTATAACATATGTTATCGCGAATACTCACAATAAATATATTTACCACCATTTATAATTTAAAATCACATAAATATACAGGTACAATTTATGTATGAATATATCCTTTACCTCCATTGATATAAAACACGTGTTGTAGATTCATTTATATTTAAATAACTACCTTGAAAATAGTTATCAGTTCTCGCGACAACTTGACAGACAATTCCCGATCAACTTCATGGTGTCGCTTTTAGGTGTCGGTGTCGCGCGCATTTGCTCTCATAATTTTTCCCAAACGCGCCGAAAGAATTATAACTTCAAAAACTTCTCTAAGTCGAAAAGTCAAAATCTCTATAATTGGAAGGTCTTCGCGCCCGTTCGACTTAACGAGATTCGACTGTAGTTATAACAGAATTCAATGTACTGCTTGACATCGTGTCGCCGACACACCGTGCCGTGTCGCTTCAACGTTATATTATGTTATATCTTTAAAAGGTTAAAACTCGTTCACCGGTCGCGTTCTTAAGCGATGAACTCATTTAACCTTTAACCGATAAAAACTTCGCTATGAGACAGTTCACACCCTAATTTATCGGAATCATTATTAGCGGATTCTGACACAAAGTCAATCGACGTTGATATCAAATTCTTGAAATGAGTATTCAGAATAATAATGTCTTGCCTTTCTCTAAGGCCTGTCTGGACACAACCCTCAACTTGATAATCTGTCGTCAAGCCTCAGTACTCCTCTAGGCTCAGCGTGTCGTGCGAGATTACGGTGAATGCTAAAACTACTAAGTATTAAAATAAATTATAGCTTAGTAGAACTAAAAAAACAAAAAAAAACTATAAAGAAGGATAGCAATTTCTGTATTGTATAGATAGGTACTACTCGTATATATTTGTAATTTTAATGCTGATTATTATTCTAGAATTATATCGGGACAAAACTATAAAACTATTGTATTCTCGTTGCCTCTTAAACGTGTCAAAATTTTCGAAATAATAACACCAATCCACATGCAGAGTTTTTGGCGGGGTCTTGGAATATCATGTAATATTGGTGGCATTTTACCCAATATCATTAGGTTATTGTGCATAAGTGGATAGAAAATAATACCAAGTAGCATAAATCCTTATTTGTTACAAAAACTCCCTGGAAAGTTCTAACAAGAGGGTCACCAGCTTGTCAGAACATTGAGAGAGTCGCGAGAAATTTGTAAACGTACTCGACAATAGCAGTAATAATTAAAGGTGAAGAGTTTGTTTGTCTGTTTGTATGGTTGAACGCGCTAATCTCAGGAACTACTGATCCGATTTGAAAAAATCTTTCGATTTTAGATAGCTTATTTATTGAGCTCATGTATCATCACGCTAAGACCAATAGGAGCGGAGTGCCAATGAAGAATGTTTCAAAATCGGGCATTTTTTTCCTTTTGAGAGCTTTCGCTGCATGTAGCGTTCCTGTTACATACGTTGCCATGGTGACGTGGTAAGTTTCTATCGTAAACATTTTCAAAGTTTATTTTGTGTTCCTATTGAAAAAGTTTATTCTATGTCAGTTTTGATTCCAATTTTTTATCTGTAATCAATTACGTATTATAAAAATAAAGTATGTATATGTAAAATTACAATAACAACTTTTTGGCGAATGGATGTGGTTACAAATAACAATTTTTTTTTATAATTCGTCGGTATTTTTGTATTATTATATTTTGTCTGGTTATTTCGGGTAATCTTCAAAACGGCTGGACCTATTTTAACCGGCATTTTATTGGCAGATAGCCGAAATTATAGCGGTTGACATATTCTACTTTATTTGTCCGCGGCTTCGTCCGCATTGCTATTTCCAAAATGGTTGGACCGGTTCACTGGTAAAAGACCTCACAAAAAATAATTTAGGTTTTTTCTTCGCCTTCTGCCGCAGTGGAATATCCGAAATGCTTGAACTTATTTTCACAATACTTGCACTAGCGGATAACTCACAATATAAGAAGTAACTTAGACTATTTTATTTTATTAGCCAAGACTTCGTTTGCAGTGCTATCTGCAAATCGGTTGGACTGATTTTCACGAGATTTTTACAGACTAATAACTAACTAATGAGCTATTTTATTTTAAATTAGCGGACTCGGCAGACATAGTCCCGCCCTGATAATAAAAATAAAACCATTACAAATTATACCTAAATCTTCCCCATGAATTATGCTATCTACTGCTGAAAACGGCATGAAAATCCGTTCTGTAGTTTTTGAGTTTATCACGAACAGATAAACAGATAGATCAGAGGACTTTGTTTGATACTATGTAGTGATGAACTGTTACCTGTGCATTCGTCCATGTGAAATTGATCAAAAATAATTTGTTTACTGTAAACAAGCGCGTGAGACGTGCGCTGTACTGGACTCCAAGAATAAATATACATAATTGAAAGTCATATATTTGTATGTGATTTGAATTATATTTATCTATCTATCTAATATATATATTTCTGGTTAATTTGGCGGCAATTTTGTTTTATTTACTGGGTTTGCGTTTACATAAGCGATTATAGCAACGTATAAGAATAACACAATTATATCTACAATATGCCCATATTATATCTATATAATAAAAGATTTAAAACATATTGTTCGATAATATATAGCTTAAAATTTTCATTACTTCCTTGTATAGTGTTAGTGAGCACTGAGGGTGGTATACATATATAGTATATATAGTAGGTTAAAGTTCCAGGTATGTTGCTGATGTAAATCCCATCTCATTCGATATACTATTAGTATTCACATATCTAATGTACACACCTACTTACAATTTTACATTTCTTTAATACATCTAAAAAAAGGCGTGCGGAGCCGCGGGTGACAGCTAGTCTATACATATATATATATATATATATATATATATATATATATATATATATATATATATATATATATATATATATGTAAATCTAACATGTCTGTACTTTTTAGATTTTTGTCAGAAAATTGTTGCAGGTGACTAGGAATAAATAATAGAATACATTTTTATCATTTTTATAAATGCCTCTCTGTCTGTCTGTTTGTTTGAACGCGCATCATTGCTAATGTCCTGCATCCACGATAAAACCTCACCAAGAAAATCATAAAGCATGTCCTCGAGTAACACTTAGTCTTTGTTTCATTAAAACCAGTCCACTTTATCAAACGTTATTGTAAACTATTTTTCTTTACATTTAATTCCACCCGGACGTAGTCGCGGGCACAGCTAGTCTAGTATAAGATTGCTTGCTAAAAATAAAACTAAAAAAATGTACTTGCACAGAATGGGCTTAATATATAATTGCATTTAATGCGGCCTCTACTTATAATGAACACGTGTAGTGTGAAAAAAAAATAGCTCGCTCAACTCGATGGGACGTCGTGTCGCGTCGTACAACTTTATCTTATAACGTTCTAGCAGTTCTGTCTCAGAGACGGAGTAAACATTTTCTGTACGTCATAAAATACATTGTATGTTATTTTATCTAAAAAATTACCATAGAATGCAGCCACCGGTCGTCAATATTTGTTTTAATATGCAGAGTTATGAATATATCCATCTGTGAATGTTCTACACAAGAACAGCTGCGTTGACTTACTTGTTATGAGTAATAAAAATGTTCTGTTAACATACTGTAAGATGTTGTTCAGTATTGAGTTAAATTTAATACTTATCGATTGGTTTGTTCTAAGTTACATTTAGATATGCAAGCATACATCGAAAAACCAGTAGAAAATTACCGACATTTGTATCGATTTATTATATTTATTTGTTTATAAATTTATATCAAATGGAGCTATCGTGGTAATTTTTTTAGATAACGATAAAATATCTTATAACGAAAACTAAAATATACGAATTGTTCGAAATAATCAGTAGGTAGTTCTTTAGTAATGCGCTCATGACGGTTGACCTATATAATTTTATTTATATGTTATATGCAGTGATATTATTTTAGCTGTAATATTATTGGTTATATGGGTTATATTTCAAAATGATCCAAATCCAATTTTAGCCGTTTCTAATATTTTACGTTATTTTTCAATATCTGTACGTGTAAAATATGAAGATCAAAAAAAAGCCTTGTGGAGGGCAAAATTTGAACTTCGTTCTTGGTTTATAAAAACTGGATATCTTAAAAAAAAACTTGTTATATGAACGATTCAAATTGGATTTAGCTCGTTTTGAAATATAACGACTCATACAATTAAATATCGATATGCAGTATGTTTGCGGAATGACCGGTTTATTCCTAATCGTTGGAGTGAGGATCTGCAAAATTGCTCATACCATCGTGGTAGGTATACAACAAGCACTGTTTGAATTTATGTTTGGTGAGTATGATATAATAAATAGCCAAAGACTAAAAACATCTTTTATTTGGGCTTTGACTAAGATTTTAAACTGGTACTAACATAACAGAGTGTACTTTTGAGAAAAGAAAAAATCGTAAAATGTAATATAACTCGTCACCAAAACGTCACCAAACGATCAAGCACCAAGCTCAAAGAAGTTACGCTGCGAAGTCCAAGTACACAAACAGGATTTATAAGACTAAGGAATGTAAGGGCGCGCGTCGGAGGAACTTTACTTCCCTTTATCGCAGCGATAAAACAAATTGGCTTTCAATTACGTATTTTGCAAATGCGTAGTGATAGCAATAATCTATATATACTTATTTATAATACGATTTGGGAATATACAAAGGTAATACTGTCGATTTGGATATTATTATATCTATACTAATATATAAAGCTGAAGAGTTTGTTTGTTTGGTTGAACGCGATAATCTCAGGAACTACTGGACCGATTTGAAAAAATCTTTCGATTTTAGATAGCTCATTTATCGAGGAAGGCTTTAGGCTATATATCATTACGCTAAGACCAATAGGAGTGGACCGCAATGAAGAATGTTTCAAAATCGGGCATTTTTTTTCGTTTTGATTGTTTTCGCTGCGAGTTAGCGTTACTATTATATACGTTGCCATGGTAACGTAGTATCTTTCTATCGCAAACATTTTAAAAGTTTATTTTGTGTTTCTATTCAAAATGTTTATTCTACGTTTGTTTTGTTTACTATTTTTTTATTTGTAAGCTATTACGTATTATAAAAATAAAGTGTGTGTATGTGAAATTAAAATAACAACTTTTTGGTGAAAGAATTTGGCAACAAGTAACAGAAAAATATTTTTTTTAATATTGTTGGTATTTTATATTATTATATTTTGTTTGTTTATTCCGGGTTATGTCCGAAACGGCTGGACCTATGTTAACGGGAATTTTACTGGCAGATATCCGAAATTATAGCAGTTGACATATTCTATTTTATTTATTGATCTGTTACCCGTGCATTCGTCCATGTGAAATTTATTAAAAATATTTTGTTTATTGTAAACAAGCGAGTGAGACGTGTGCTTTACTGGACTACAAGTACATAATTGAAAGTCATATGTTTGTATGCAATTAAAATTATATTATCTTTTTGGTCAATTTGGCGGCTATTTTGATTTATTTACCGCGCTTGCGTCTACATAACTCAGTGATTATAGCAACGTATAAGACTAACTTAATTATATCGACAATACGGGTATATTAGATCTATATAGTAAAATATTTAACACGTATTATTCGATAATGTATAGCTTAAAACTTTAATTATTTTCTTATATAGTCTAAGTGAGCACTGAGGGTGATATATTGTAGGTTAAAGTTCCAGGCATGTTACTGATGATAAATCCCATTCCATTCGATACACTGTTATTATTCACATATTTAATATACACGTTACATGTTACAGTAGATGGCGTGCCTGTCGTACTTACAAATGTTTTTGAAAAAGCACTCTATAATGTACAACATTTACTCATAATTTCATTTAATACATTTTAAAAAAGCGCGTGCGGAGGCGCGGGTATTAGCTAGTTATGTAATATAACGTTAAATTTTTTTAATAACCATGGGAAAACATAAAAGGTATAGTTGAGTTATGCCCATATAAGATACAAAACCATTACCGACGCCTCCAAATCATTTCTAAAGTACACTTTTGGTTTCGAAACAGGAAGTAGACGAAGTGGTCACCGTTTAAATTCTCGTAAATGAATGATCAAACATATAACAATATATAATGTATATGCGTTTAAAATTTTCTGTCCGTTGTAAATTCTCAAAGGTACCGTTGCCGTAGATAAGTCTCGGGTCACACTATAAAATGGCGATTTGACAAGATTTTTAATGGTGATTTATTTACCGCTTCTTGGAAGTAAATAATCGAATATTTGCATAATTAAGCTGACATTTTGCAGCGAGAACATTAAAAATGTTTAAATAAAAATATATAGTTCGTATACGAATGAACAGTAAATAAATCTATTTTAATGTACAAACAACTGTCTGCAATGTTATATACATCATAATGTAGTATAAAACAACGGCGTCTGTCTGTTCGTGATAAACTAAAAAACTACCGAACGGATTTTCATGCGGTTTTCACCAGTAGGTAAAGTGATTAATGAAGAAGGTTTTGGTATATAATCTGTCTAGGATTTTTTTTATAATCAAGGCAAGACAATGTTCGCTGGACCCGCTAGTTATATATAATTTAATAAGAAGAAAAGTATCCTATTCTTTTTAGAGATAATAAAGCATCGTCTTAGTAAGGAAAATTCCTTCCTTCCTTCCTTCCTTGAAAATTTTGTAGAATAGAATAGGGCGTTCCCGACATTACCTCGTACAAACACTCAAACTCAAAAACTTTACTTCTTTATTATGGTAACATAGATTTACTTTTACGAAACTGTAAGATTTCATGTGTCTGCGATGGTGTTTGAGCAGTAACTAAAGTAGTTATTTGATGATGTAGCATAAATCTAAAGTCTTAAGTTACTCATTCATGGTCTTTGTTAAAACGATGTCATATGCGCAGCAGTAGAACTAGCTAATGATAAATGATGTGTATTAACAATTGATTACACTCTTATTTACTTCTCTCGTAAAGGTTTGCAGTACTGTGAGGTTTATATGATAATACCTGATAGTGAGTACAGTTCCAAATATACGGCAGCTGTTGAAGAATTTGAAAATATAGAGTTTCAACAGTATACCAAAAATAATTACGTGGTTGGATGGTGAGTTAAACATCCTAAGATGACAAATATCTGTAGGTTTGTTTCGATAGCAATATATGCTAGTATCTCTGGGCTCAACGTGTTACCATTTTAAATCACGTTATTATTTAACATCAAATCAGATCGCGGTTGAATACAAAAATCTATTAAAATTAGAGAGAAAAGCCGACAAAAAGTACATGCTCGTCTAGAAATTATAAAAAGATAGATAAATGTTACTATTTCATTTTTTCTGTTTCTTCACCTTCAGTTACTCACCTACAGTTGTTGCTGTCTTGGTAATGTTTTCTTTTAAATCGTGGCACCGCAAAGCATGATGGTAAGCACAATACAATCCAAAAACAATGGCGACTACCGAGAGACGAACTATCTATTCGCGGTCATGCGCGGCCTGCGTAAATGTCTCTTCACGTTACGCTTGAAGGGCCCCTGTTATAGGGAACACACTGGCCGGGAGATTTTTCTAAAGCTTCACAGTTCGGCGAAGGTTAGACGTTGCGAACTTTTTTATTCGTGGCCTGATAGGAGTTACCGTAAAACTCGGGCTCCATAGCCCAGCGCGAGTCCTTTGGTTGTGGAAAGGGGAGGAAGGGATTAAATATTAAAATTAAATATGTTTAAAATATTATTAGGTACATTTGAAGTAGATCTAAGTTCTTACCTCCTGGGCTTCGGTCTGAGTATCTCATGCGGTCCAGGAAGACGGCGTGGTGTCCAGGAGACACATGCGCAACTCCGTTCGCGTTGGTCAGGCGCGGCGACTGCAGCCACGGGTGCTCCGCTCCCGTCACTCAGCGCCGGCGCCTCAGCACGCGGCGTGCACGCATCCTCACTAGAACAAAGTATTATTGTCTCATTTCTAAATATCTCAGACACTGAAGGGACCTGAACTTCCATAGCACAGGTTCGATGGACTGGTAGGCAGTCGAAGAATAGGGCTTTCTCGGTCGGTGTAGTCAATACCTTGCCACTAGCCCGTGATAATCCCATAATATGGCAGACTGTTCATCGTGGAGTTTTTTAGTCGGTAAGAGTCGGTACGACACTATCCATACTTTCCCAAGCCTCTGGGTCTCCTATACAAGATTTCTCTCCACGTATAAAAAAAGGTATGACCGAACTTCTCGAACAATGTAGCAGTAATTATGCTGATGTGATTATTGTTACCAGAACACGCGGGCATGCGGGCCGTTTCAACTCGGCCCTAAGGAAAAGATCCAGATCTGATAGTGACATTAGGTATATAGTAAAACGATGTTAGAAATTGGTAAGTTTCAATTCTCATAAATTAATAACTTACCGAAACCATCAGCAAGAACATATTTGCTAAGGTGCATAAAAAGTGTGGCGCTGTTGTTTCTGGACTGAAACCCTGAGTAGATTCTAACACTTTTAAACAAATTATAAAGTTATCATGTAACTTATAACCGTTATTAAATGTAGGTTCGAACAGTGATGCTCATTTATGAAAATTCATAATAGATTCAGGGCGAGTAACGCGAGCATACACAAGAGGCCCCTATGTCCGTCTCGGATACGGTAATCGGGTCGCTGCTCGCCCGCATAGACCAACCGTTGTCCTCAGGGAAAGCTACGTTAACTGACAGTTGCATACTCTACACTAATCACTTTTTTTGTTTCTGTTTTTTTATTTATTTTATTTTTGGCAACCGATCTTCTAGTAGAGTATTACTTCTATTGTCAATAGGTGTTAATAGGTAATGCTATTACAAGTTCCCTACCGTCATTTCAATGAACTAACAAGATGGTGGTCGTCTTTCCAGGGAGTTTTGTGGCAAGTCAGAATCCGTGCCCCGTGATATTATTTCCCATCCACTTCACTTGTACACAATAACCGAACTTTATTACGTAAAACACCACCAATATTACAAAATTAGGAGACAAATAAGACAATATTATGAATAAAATGTAAAATCCACTACATACATTCCAAAATTCCGCCAAAACTTTAGATTATATTTCTGCTTTTCCATTCTAATTTACACATTACAAAGTGGAACTGTAATTTCTTCACCAATTTTATAAAAGAAGTTACGATGAAATTATATGCGGCCATGGTCACCTACGCCTGACTGGCAATCGAACCCATTGTCTCCGGTCACGGATCGCTGTACAACTGGGTGTGACTTCCTTCCATGCCCTTAGCAAATATAATTCCAATCATAATTGCCGTGTAAATAAAATCTAGAAAGTAATCACTGACGTAGGCATCCTTTTTCTCGTATAGGACTGATTTTTGTGTAATATACATAATTATTGGTCTTATATTTGATTTCTTTTCTTGTGCATTTAGCGTTTGATGATGTAGACCGAGAGAAAGATGGCTCTCAAATACAGCTGCTGGTCGGCACCTACAAGGTCTTGGCGATATATATTCTAATTATAGATGTTAGCTATCCAGGTGAGCATCAGAAAAAGCCCTACCACTATATCAATAACCCATTTTCCAGTTTTAAGTTACCTCTATTCATTTCCATCATTAATCCCTGCTACTAGTTTATTACTTGTGGATAATAGACAAAAAAAACTCGGTTTGCCAGTAAAAGTCGCATCAAAGCCGGTTCAGCCATCTTAGAATTTCGTTCGGAAAAATATCAGCTCCTTAAATTATATTCATATATAGATTTCACTTCCGACTTTTAAGCATCACTTTCCACAATCAATGAACTGTATTATGATAAACAAATAAACGAAATATATGTAACTTAAACTTAACAATGTTATAACGTCACTGTATCTGAAAACGCACAAACACTTTTTTGATTCAAACGCGTTCAAATGTATTCCCTAATTTAATTTAATACTAAAGCGAAATTATTAGTGAGATTAAAAACAATTTAAGATAAAGTTGTCTTCCAGTACTAATAATACAAGAAAATTTTGAAAAATATTTTGTTTACATATAAATATGTTGGTAAATGTGTAAACTTACTTCTGTATTGTTACAGACTACAGTGAATTGAAATCAGTAAAATTTTACAGTAAATATTTGGAATTACTTGTTATACTAATCAAATAGGTTTTTGAAAGAAAATAAAAAAAGGTTTGTAACCCTGTAGCTCATTAAATAAAGAATTTTAATGCAATATACGATTCATAGATACGATTCCACGGCAAACAGAGGCAAGAGTTATTCCGTCCATGATTCATCGCAGTAAACTGAACGAGTTTCATTTGTTAATCGTTTGATATTTCGTGTTTGTTTTTCGTTAATTTGATTAATCATTAGAGTCTACTTTATTGTGTAAATCGGAGGAACCATTTATTACCGTTTCTATGTCGGAAGAATTTTGTATTTTCTTTTGTTTCGTCATGAACACAAAATAGCGTTCTGTAACTACTTGATTCATTTGTTCAGTTATGATAAACATTTTATATACAATTTGGCTATATAACATATGTACATTTGCCTTTGGTTAGGTGGTAAAACTATTTGTCTCTGTGATATTTCTTGGTATTTATTTATGCTTCTGTTTCCGATGGTGTCTACGAAATTGAATTCTTACAATGTACATAAAGTGCCAGTTGACAAAAAACCCATGGAAATTTCTAACAAGATGGCCACCATCTTGTTAGATCATTGAAATTATATCAAGAAACTTGTAATATCGATACTCACTTGACAATGGCAGTAACAGTCTACTAGAAGATTGGTTGCCAAAAATGGAATGGAAGAAGAACTTGTAATACTATTAACTACTCGACAATGGCAGTAATAATCTAAAAGATTGGTTGTCAAAAATATAGTTAAAAAAATAAAATAATGTCAGTTATTTTATTATAGTAGATTCAAACCTAAACCTACTCCATTTCTATTTGTGTCTGGAATCGCGATCATAAGATTTTTTTAGTCTGCCAAAATATAAAAAAAGAGTATGTAAACCTTAAAGTACTCTTTTTTCACTACGTGTTGTATATGTGTATTTTATCACTGCATATAGAACAAAGTCCTCCGCCGCGTCTGTCCGTCTGTTCGTGTTAAACTCAAAAAATACCGTTCCGATTTTCAAGTTGTTTTCATTACTAGATAGAGTGATTCACTAGGAAGGATAAGTATATAATTTGTCAAGATTTTTTTGAAATTGGTTGAAATATAACGATTAATATTGGCAAAAAATCAAGCCGCCTAGGAGCTTTCGTCGGAAACGCTGCTCAATCTATTTGAGATATAACAAAACAATTGAGATAATAAACGACGGATAATTAAAATTAAAAAATACTTTATTCAATTTAGGACCTAAGAAGGCAGTTATGAACGTCAAGAGAACGTCGACGCGGACGAA
Source organism: Antheraea yamamai (assembly GCA_036509395.1). Classification (NCBI taxonomy): domain Eukaryota; kingdom Metazoa; phylum Arthropoda; class Insecta; order Lepidoptera; family Saturniidae; genus Antheraea; species Antheraea yamamai. Next base: position 22,112,713 of record AP028436.1, on the reverse strand, counting down.
GTTGGGGGAATAAGCTAGTTATTATATATAATCCAAATTATATAATTAATAAAAATATTTAGTTAACGGTTCGATTCACATGTTAAGATTATACATTTAAAATCTTTCCCGGTATATAATCGCGGATAAATAAATAAAACGTTCTCTGCAGAGAGAAATAATACCCGAAACACGTTTTTGCATTCATCAAAAATGACCAGTTCCAGAAGTTATCTGTCGGTGCGTCATTTACTCTAATGGCGCCCGTAATCATAAGTAAAGGTTTTTATTACAAAACGAAAACCTGTTCGTGTCCAAATGTAACGATTTATAATGTACATTTGTCCCTGCGTTCTTTGGATTTTGTTGTAGACGATGAGTGACAAAAATTTTAAAAATATTACAATCGAGAAAGTTTCTGAGAATGTATGGATCTTTAACGCTGAAACTACTGCACTGATTTTGATAAAACCTTACAGTAATATAACTTAAACGTCGAGATAACATACAGACTTAAAAAAAACTATAGGTATTGTTTATCTTGGCCAAAATATAGCGATAAATGCGATGAAAATTCTAAGATGCTGCGTACAAAAGCAGAGAGTAGGTATTGTAAAGAAAACTCTAGTTTACGAGCCTAATATTTTATAAGATTTTTGTATTACATATTCATAATGCCTTGTATTACAATTTATTATCTAGCTTTACCCCTAGGTCCCTAACGCAAGACTCTCTCAATACATATAATGATGTCACTTAGATGATAATCGTATTAGATGACAATATTCGCCTTCTTATATAAGTAATACACTGATATTTGTCTACACTGATATCTAGACGAATTAATGTACTGTAATCATATAATCTGTCGTAATTTAAAGCAGTGTTTAATATTAGCATTAGTATTTTGGTATCATCAGAGTACATAAAAAGAATGCGCGGTGAAAAGAGGAACCTACGGCACATACGTATATATCAAACAATGGAATCCCCAAAAACGATCCTTGGTCAGGTATCCCCACCAGACGTTACATTAAAAAATGTATAATGTTGTAACCGAATTTGAATTACATGGTCACGTTCTAATATATGTTGTTAGTTTAGCTAATATAATAGGTATGTAATAAGTTATGAAGTTAAAAGTAATTCAAGTTGATACATTATGTAGTACATTCATACATTACATAGTACATTCTGTTACTGTATCTTACGTAATCTTTTGAATATTGGCCAATACAATACAGTATAGATTAGAGTAATTGTTTAGAATAGATATTACTAAAAATTGTCTGTACTATAAGTTTATTTTTTATAATTGATAGATTTTACTTTAGAAAACAGACTAAAAATGTAAAACCAGATAAGCAAGACACCAATCTTAATTGAATTAAATAATTTCGTCATCAAGCTTTGCGGTATTCAATTAGGTACCTAATATTTGTCTAATACAGTGAGTATATAAACGATTCACGATAAATCAAATAATTTTTAAAAAGCTTTATTCATAAAAAATATTCTTAACGATAATACTGGTGTTCGCGCTAGTATAGAAATTATTTTGCGTTTAATTGCTTTAATAGTTCGAAGCGTTCCCGTACGGCTCCCGCGCGCCATCTATGAGAGTGGAATGGTAGAATGGCGAAAGGTTCGATTGCGATAAAACCACTGTAACTGCCATGTCTTGAAACAAGCATTGTTGACGCCAATTATGTATTAATTAACTACAGGACTGGAGTTTTTGGCAGGATCTTAGTCTGTCGTGTAGTGGATTTTATATTTTATTCATACTCTTGTGTCATTTGACTCTATATTTTGTAAAATTGGTGGTGTTTTACGTAATATACTTCGGATATTGTGCATAAGTGAAGCGTATGAAAAAGAATGCCACGGAGCATGAATTCTGAGATGCCACAAAAATTACCTGGAAGGTTCTAACAAGGAAACCACCATCTTGTTCATCAGTAATAATGTGAAAGATTGGTCGCCAAAAAAAAAACTACAACACTGTAGTTCTATTTAAGTTTGGTTATATATGACCATGACCTACTATGATCAATTATGATTAGTTGTAAAGCATATCTGTCTGGTATTGTTACTGCCACATTTATTTATAAAGTTTATTATGATCCAACAAAAAATTCAAATATTCAACTGCTCATTTCTTGATAACTATACATGTTAACGATATAACGACGAGAACTATTTCTATAGATTATTCAATTTCCTATAACATTGCTCTTTGTACTTTTTTTGGGTAAAATGACCTATTCTTTGCATAGCACATAATATACGCTCTTAATATATTTTCTTTTTAAATGGATAAAAAAAATTCTATATCAAAAAGGAAGTACTTAGGATTTCAATTAAGAGCTCAAATTTTGAGAGAATTTTTTTTTTCTTGGCATCCAGATATTTCAGGGTGTCAGCGAAAAAAAATAACGTTTTAATTAAACCCCATACTGCGTTGAGAATATAGTTTTAATTTCATAATCAATCTTGAAACCAAAATTGGGTAACATGGCGCTATTTTTTTTTGTTTTTTTTCGAACTGACTACGTTATAGGCCTAGCAAGGTCTTAACAGCTTCACCGAACTACTAAGGTGAGCGCTTAAGGCACTCAGCCGATTTTATTTGACAACTAGCTCAAGGGCTGGGCTCTGTTTGAGTGTGCTGCGTGGGAGGGACAGCGCCGCATTCTGACTGCGGCGGTAGGGTTGGAGTTGTCGCTGCCGAGTGTGGTTTCGGCCATACTCGGCAGCGAAGAGGCATGGAATGCTATGGCCTCCTTCTGCGAGGACGACATCTCGCAGAAGGAGGCGGCGGAGAGGGTCCGCGAAGGTGACCCTCTGAGTGGTCCTCTTCGCCAATGGAGGACCGGAGGGAGGAGGCGGCGATTTGTCCTTCTCCTCCCACCACCGTAGCCGGACCTGAGGGGGTGGGCCGGGGGCCCATCTACTCATTGCACAGGTCCGGTAGACGAGGGGAGGCAGCTGGTGTGTACCCAGTCTGTCTCCCTATTAGGACGGAGCCCGGTGGCCACCTTCCGCCGGGCGGACCTTTGGGGCGCCTACCAAGGGGAATACGTTAATAAAAAAAAGGGCTGTTGCCTAATACATGCAATTCGCGATCTATCTGAGCTAACCTGAGCTAAGCTAACTATTCATACATATATGAGATGTTGAAACATATATGTGTACTAAGCATACATACCTCAACAACTCTTATATATATTTCGTATCGGATAATTTTCTAAACTTTTTCAGTTTGATAAGGGAAATAATTGCATCTGATGGTAAGTCAATTGCATCCAAAAATAACGGCGATCGTTGAGATATCTGCAAACCTACAATAGCCGCTATCGTGTCGGCCTAAGAACCACTGTGAGAGTTATCGCATTGTTACAGTCGGATACCAGGTCTTTCCCATACCGCTCAAATCTCTGTATGTGCTGGTGGTTTCTTTAAACCTAAAACGTGACATTAAATATTGTTAATGCATAAGTAATGAATCTTTCCAGTAGCAACTTGCAAACATTCAACAAATTTAATGATGATGGCTTAATTAATAAAATGTTCAGAGCATAGCATGATGGTAGGACTTTTTCTAAGTCCGCGTGGCTATCTACAACCCATAAGTTGAAAATCTCTAGCCAAGCACCTATTGGTGTGTTCCGGCAGCTGCACTTGAGAGCCAGCCCCCTCTAGGTTTAGCGTGCTTAGTATCTTACACCGCATAGTTAACTCAACATCAGATGAGGTTGTGGTCAAACTCTAAATCCTATAAAATTTTAAAAACAACTCATTTAAATACGAGACTCAAATTATAATTAAGAAACGAATGAGAGCTGGATTGGAGAATGTTAAATTCAAAACACACATAAGTACGGAAACTTGAAACAGTTCGAAACGCACTCGAGTTTGTAATGCATTTAGCGTAATTCTCATTACCATAAACCACTTCTGGTATAAGCTACTTGATTGAATTCGGAATTGGAAAATTAATTGTGACACCATTCGAGAACGTCCGTCCGTCAGCTGTCCGCCGCTTACAGTTTTAACATCCGAAGGTAATCAGAATTACACGCTTAATGGTGAAGAAAATTAACCATCGCTTTACGGTGTTCATATACACTTTGTAATCGAAAAACGGAGGAACGCAAACTTTTTAATAATTTTATGGACTTTATCCAGCAAGTGAATGTTTTATACAACAAAGAGTTTTTCTAGAACTGACTAACGTTGTTGGCCATAAAAGACTTAATAGACAAGTCAAGGTGGCACTCGACCGACATGGCAACTAGTTTTAGGGTGCTAAAACGGATGGACCTCGGCTTGAGATTATACTGTGTTGCATGAATTTCACGAAATAAACCTAAGTAACGATACATATTTTTTATGAGTATGCATACAAATATTTAGTTCACGATTTGTCTATTATGTCTGACTACACAGAAAAAAGGTCGCTTACAGAACACAGAACTATGAATTAGTGACCAAAAGAGTCATTGTATTATGCAAGTAGTGTGCCCGAGGGATTCCTGTAATTTAGTAACCAATTATTTAATACGAAACTATAAAAATCGCGATTCCAAGAAGTTATCGTCACAAACAAATTTGACCTCTGCCCTCTAATTTTTAACACCCTAAAGTAGGAGCAATACGTAATATTGCGTTTGATGTTATTTGGTTGTTGTTTAGCATACTTTCCGACCTACAATTAGTATGATTATTGTTCCGATCTTAAGAGCCTTACCGTGTTGTTATATAACCTAAACTCTTTCTTAAGCGATAGATTATAAAACGCAAAAAGTAATTTTCTTATATGACTTAGTTCCAGAAATCAGTGCGCTTAAACAAACAATATCTTAAATGTTATAATATTAGTATAGATTATTGATTTGTGAGCCCAGGTTAGCTCACAGTTACTGTAGTTGGAAAACGCGATGTATGTTATGCTGTAGATATTTACTTAAGTTTAATAGATCTTGTAGCGATTACAGTTACCACTTCAGAAATAAACGGTGTGCACGGTGATAAAATATACATTAAACGGAGATATTTCAAAACGACCTAAACTTCTATGAAAGAACCGCAAAAGCACTTTATCCCATTAAGAGAAACCACGATATAGGTGCGCTAAAGTTAAATATTTAAAGTTATGTAAACTCGATCAAATAAAGTCTTGTTTAAAACATCGGTCTATGCAAATTGCTGTGGAGCTCTGGTGCTGTCCGGGTCTTTTGTATTTGAGGAATGTAACGTATAGTTTTCTATTGATATTTCACTGATAAGTTTCCTCGGAATCGTGTATATTTTTAATTAATACTAATAGTATAATAGTAGAGCGGTAATAAAAAACTTACTGGGAATCATTTATGTATTACATAAACACTAAAATCCCCTACCATTTATTTTATTTATTTTCGATTATATATTATTTTATTTTTATTTTTGATGATATAGACGATGGGGGGGATCTGAGTGGTGATTAGGTCAGCAATAATTATTATTTACTATTTCGGATTTTCTTTAAAATGTAGTAGTTACGTATAAACGTTTACGTAAACATGATTAAGTGCTTTGCGTACTTTTGCTAACGAGGGAGGGTGGGGTGTCAGAAATTACAAAAACTCTATTTACGTTCTTAAACGGTCCAGGACTGGCGAGGAACCTTTGAGGTTTGTATAAGTTCATCTTTAAAATCTGAACTAATGCAAGTATCTTCTAGAGCTATACAATTTCTATTCGCGTGACAAATTGTTTTATAAGTGTCACATTAAAACATTATTGACCTTTATATTAGACAACCAGACGGTCCATTTTCTCTCTATATACATAAGAATGGATGTTGTTATACTCCAACACCGTTTGACAGAACATTGTCAAAATCGGCACACGTAAGTATCTTTGTATGGAGAAGGCTTTTAGGCTATCCATTTTACTATAACTGGCCACTAAGTTGTGCTAAGCTGTATTTTATTGTTAAGTCATTTAAAACGGACGAAGTAAGTACAGTGTCAGTATAATAAAGGATTATAGTTAATATAAATTTTAATAGAGAGCTAGTTTATTAATTATGCAAGAAATACCTATATAGCTAGACAAGCAACAAAATTTCAATTACACACCGGGTACGCGCTTGTTACAGTTTATACAGGAAATTTAATTTACGTCAATATATAAATACAATTTTAAAATGAGGTGAACTGTAATTAAAGCATTTTATCAATTAGTATTGTTTAGACTATACAAAGTACTTATAAACTGACAGACTATTTTCGAAATTCAGGTGTGTATTAACAGTATAATTGATTTGAATAATTGATTAATTATTCAAGTCCCATAGGTGATGCCCTACAGTACATATCACGTCCAATAAATATTTAAACGCTTTGTAGATGGATCTAGAACATCAGTGTTCCTAAAGAAGACGTTGTTAATTGGGATAGTTGTCGTTAAATGTCTAGTCTAGCTTTGATGCTCCAAAGTCGACGAAGGAAAATATCCTAATGAATCGCATACCAAGTTCAGTCGACTAGACTACTAGATAGCTAATAGATGCATATTCAGTTAATGTGTACGGTAGGTTTATATAACAACTTTCTAAGTTTAGTATCAGTAAACAACATGAGAGATTGTAGTCAAACACGAACCCGAACATCACAAAATAAATAATATTTGTGAAAAAGCAATCATAAGGTAATATATGAAGTTACATATGTTTAAACGATATTCGGAGTCAGGGACTGTGTCAAGAAAAACGTGCGTTTCCTTATTTAAAGTAATAAAAATTTAGTTATTTTTGGATGGTCCGTTTAAATTACTGCACTTTTCCAATATTGCAGTGCAAAAAGTTTGAATTACCATACCATAACATTTAATATACTCTAGTACTAATCGAGGCTCATATTGCTTTAGATGCATGACCTGTAAATAAATTTGATGATTCGTTGCCTAATGCCAAACGATAACCGACTGCTCTGTATTTTAAAATGAACCTGAACTTCCAGTGACTAAAAACTGGATATCATAACATGGTGACAAGACATCTTCTAACGAATCCCTGAATCGCTGCCATCTCTAACTGAAAATATGTCAGTGTGTTGCAACAGCTGCACCTAAGACCGAATTCTCATTAAAGCTTAAGTGAGTGTTATTAAAATATATAATACAACTCTTATTTATCAAACCACAAAAGCATTAACCTTCGGAAGCACACTACATAGATAGCTTTTGTTTTTATGTTACGATGTGATTGGAGTGACTGTGTTTGTAAGAGTGAGAGGTGGTATAAGTGACGATGAGTTTGAAGATGACAATAACATGGACTTGTTTTTAAGTAGCTACTGCATGCATAATGCATTCACAGGTATATGGTGTATCATCAAAGTCTCATCGACGTTTAAATTTTTGTTATGATATGTCGACACATCAATATTATATAACCACAGCGTTCAGGGGTTCTTTTAAATAATACTCGTTGCTGGAATAATATCCCACCTCCATGTAGATATAGGAAAAATAAGAAAAGTTTTAAACACATATTGCAGCAGTGTTTGTTACAAGTTCAAAACCAATAATAATAATAGCGTTAAATTTTAATTTTATGAGTGGTTCCAATTTATTAGATGTACAATTTAAACTTACCTATGTTCGTATTTGCTTGTGTTGTTATTTATTATGTTTGTATTAGTATTTATTATTTTTTTTATTCTCAGGCTTATGGTGGCCATTGTGCAACCAAGGTAGTGAATAGCTTTGCGACAGGCACATTTGTAATATTTGTAATATCTGTATCTTTTTTCGATGTTAACTTTTTGTTGTTGTTAGCTATTTACATGTTATAAGCTCTATTATATTTATTGTCAAAACACCGACTACATGTCCGTACATTACTTAGGGCCCCCATTGAAAATCAGCGCTGCAGTAACACCCAGTTGTGCTGCAGCACTTAGCTGAATGGGGTGCCTTTGTTGGATATAATATAAGCTATGTATACGTTCATCTTGTTGTTATCCAACAATAAATACATTTCTTTCTTCTTCTTCTTTCTTTCTTATGACGAAAAGTACAGAGCATTTACAATTGTTGAATAGTATATATGTCGTTAATGAATTATGGGCTATTTCCTTTATCAGTTATGGCGGTTTCAAACCCTGATAACAACTAAAGATGGTTATCATCATCGTACCCTTATCTCACTTAAGATGGGACGGTATATTATTATTATTTTTGACAAGCAATCTTCTAGTAGATTATTACTGCCTTTGTCGAGTATAGAATGATATAATAAGTTTCTTACGATCATTTCATTGAACTATTGATAGTTCATTGAAATATTCATAGTTATAGTTCATAGACAGTGGTCGTCTTTTTAGAACTTTCCAGGGACTTTATATGGTAAGTCAGAATTCATGCTCCGTGGTATGATTTCCATCTACTTCACTTGTGCACAATAACCAAACCATATTACAAGAAACAACCAAATAACACAAGATTATGAATAAAATATAAAATCTACTACATGATATTCCAACATCCCGTCAAAAACTCGGGACGATATAGGTATCATGTTTTCCTCTTCTACGTTCTTCTGTCAGCTCTCGTCTCAGTATTCACACACATATCATTCCACATACAGTACACCCAGTTATTCTTCTCCCTCGGTCAACTCCTAGATCTGTTCACTTTTATCTTTAAGCATAATCACACAGTTAAAATAAAAATCTGTTTTGATCACGTTCGAAGGAAATATGAGATGAACAAGTAACACAAGTTGTCAAGTCGTGAAAACATCTCCCATTTGCTACAAGTTTTATGCTTTAAACTGGTTTACCAGAATTATAGATTATTTGATCAGTTCGCCTATCCTTTAACAAGTATGTAGCGTTATTATACAACGATCCACGTACGTTGTTAGTAACAATTTACGAAATAGTTACGGTTGAAAATATAAGCTTTCGAAATTTGAATTCATAAACAAAACATTCCAGTAACGCGGCACGTACCTAGCCATCCATTCCAGGTGTCAGTCGCTTGCACTACACTACACAAAATTGCATGGAACAGCACTGAACTGCACTAGGCTGCACTTATAGTTGAGCGCAGGAGGTGGCGCGGGCGCGGGCGCACTCAACGCGCGTGGTACACTGCGCGACCCGCACGCCCGCCTCTCTTATAAATTCTTTACAAGTCTCGTGCCAGAGACCGATCCTGTACACTCGTGAACAAAAGGTCTTTTGAAGCCCTTTTACGACTTTCGATCATGGTGTAAAGTATTTTGGCTACTGTAATATCGATTCGTCCTGAGGTATGATCCCAGACGTCTACCAATGAATTTTGCGGAACTCGAGTACATTTAATAATGGAAATTGGTAATATCATCGACTAACCTCGAAAGAAAACATCGTGAGGACACCTGAACGTGACAAATATTCTTGAAATGAATTCCGATGCATTTGTAATCGCTAATACGTCATGGGCTGACGTGGTTATCTTACCCGTAAATTCGAAGGCGAATGCCTTTTGACCCTGTTGTGGGACTCTTATAGGCTAGTATTATCATTTGATATTATGCTATGATTTGTTCAAAACTTATATAAACAGCGAACAGCGAGAAATACGAAGTCGCGTGTCTTGACGATTCGCTATTGTGAATTGGTGTTTGTGTAGGTCACGATTCAATCGGATTTTATGGCTTTCGTTGTCCTGTGAAGAATAATGGAGTAGTTGAGGTATTAACAGTCAGTATAATAGTGGCAAAATGTTAGTACCGCGGCTTGATGGGTCCACCAGACTGAGAGGCCGCGAGTATAGTAGTAACTACTTCAGTGATTTATTAAAATTAAATTACAATGTGACTTACAATGTAAAGTACAAGAATTACAATTCTTACAAATGCCCCATCGAATGAATTTGCCACGGGCTTCAGATGGTATAGTTACGCCACTGCTGACAGTGTTGTTTTATGATGTCAGAGAGACTAAATAAATCGAAACCATGATGATGGTCGAACAGTTACCCGTGAAAGTCCACTGAAGTCCTTTTATACGTATTTCAACATAATACTATGAATTCAAGTATAATATGAACTTGTTATTTAAGACTCTTAGCCCAAGGTTAAATTAAACATCGAAAGGAATAAGTCTCGAGTAAAGTTTTCTTGAATTTTTATTGTTGGCATTACGTTAAATGGAATGGGCAAAACGTTATGATGACTTGAAGAAAAATTTGAAACCACTGAAACAAGAAAAAGCTAACAAACAAACAAAAATTACTTTGACACTGAGAAAAGGAAGCGATCAGAATACTAGAAAGGCTATTTTGATGTACAGAAAGAACACTTAAAAATTTAATGAACACGAGTAGAACTTTCGTATATAATTTACTATATTTAACATTACCTTCTATCAAATAAATAAATAATTATTCCTTAAAACTTGGAAACGACAATCGTTTCACGGTTATATTTTCAATACTTTTGGTATATGCGAAACGTTGGGAGTCGGTTCAGTTCACAAAATTCAAAGAAATAGGTAGTTACTGTAAGGCGTGCTACTATATAGTAAAGTACCAACTAAATAAAGAGAAAAAAACATGTTTCTATCTGCGTAAACAAACAATGTTACTTTTAAATGCTTGGACAACAAAGGCACCGCGTGGGATAACTCCCACGGAGTCACTATGATTGTCTTTTATTTACAGTGGTAGTGAGGTAACGTGACTACACATTAAACTTTTGTTAATGCCTTCCTATTGACTATTATGACGTAAGTAATTCCGGTATTCATTTGATAAAACAGTTATCTTTAAAAATCTTTAATTATTTTCTTTCTTTTTTCGTTAACCAAATTATTAAAGCTTTAGATACCAGTAGATGCGTTATCTTGTGGTTACCATTTAACTATATTATCATTTCGTATTAAATAGCGATATTGCTAAATATCCTAACCCTTTTTTTTTTACGTGGGGAAATCCCTTATGGATACACCACCTTCTCGGGGGAGAGAGTGGGTTATGTCCGACTCGCACGGACTAAAACCCCACGGTGTACGTCTGCCGCTATGGTCAGGGCGATACGAGATCTCTATAGATTTCATCGTGTCGCCCCAGCGGTTGGCCCAGCAGGGGAAGCGCCGCCGCCGAGCCCCGTCTTGTTAGGAGACAGCCGGGTATACACCGGCCGTCTCCTCCGTCCGCCGGACCTGTGCAATGGGAAGATGGGCCCCCCGACCCATTCTCCCTAGGTCCGGTTACGGTGGGAGGAGGAGGAGGTGATAGATTTTGATTTGATGATATCTAAATCAAACATGGTCTAGCTAATTTTCTACTCTGTAGAGTAGAAAATTATGGAGTAAAGAAGTAACTAGTAATCGTTACAAAAACTGTTCTTTTGAACCGTTCAATATGTTTTATTTGTTATTCATACTTGACCATTATTTTTTTAAATAATAGTGACAATAAAAATGTTTGCTTAAAAAATTAATTGTAGTTGTAAAGATACGATCTCCACGTGGCTTTTAATTAGTAAATTTAGCGCTCGACTGTACTACGTTCGGCGTGTGCGCAGCCTCCGGTCGTCGTTCGAATAACCAGTCAAACAGCATGCTACCCCTTCCCCCGTGGTTATGTCCCAAACTTTATCCACTACAAGCAAATTACGCTTTAATTTCAAACGTGGTAAAATATAGATTATAATAATGCAGATAGTCGATTAGGACTGTTCTGTTTTAAGGGGAAAAAACACAAGTTATTTCGTATATGCCATGCAGGGTTCTCTACATATTTGTCGGAACTTGGCGCATTGTAAACTGTAGTGTGCGGTGCTAAGGCAGCTTTTGGGCGGCGGCTCCTGTCGCACCTGCCGTGCTACTTGCAATATGAAATGACTTAGACATTTCAGTTGCGAACCTATATTTTCTGTTTATGGGTAATTGTCGAGTGTGTGAAATATTTTTAATGTTTAAATTAAGTTATTAAAGATAATCTAGTCACGTATTAGCAGAAGTCAAGTAGAACTACGATCCCATTTTATGTTGCTTAGTTGGGAAGAAAAATATTTTCTGAGAAATCAACATTACGCGTTCATCATAACCACACACAACTAGTGGGAAGGGCTAAAACATTGAAGCGCTATTTGATGTCTTTAAGACCTAATACCTATTTATATTATATACGGAAACCATTAACCATTAACCATTACGTTTTAAATTTAAATCCTAGAAACCGTGAACAATCCCAAGTTTTAGGCTCAGGAAGAACAGTAACAGTTTTTTAGGCAAAATAGTGTTAGGTTTTATAATAAAACTTCAAACCATGTTACAGATTTGCCGGATTGTAAGTTCAAACCTCAAGTCATGCGCGTTTTGATGGCAAAAGGTGGAACGTGAACGATGGTGATGTCTAGAAATAACATATACATAGAATAAAAACAATTGAAATCATCATGTATTCTTATGAACATATGTACGATAAAAATACAAACCAGATCGAGTTTCTTATCGGTTCTTCTTGATGACTAGGTTGTTTTCCGAACCGGTGATAGTTTTTCCATTCATAAGTGTCTTTTCAAGGCCGAAATTGAATAAATATTTTTTAATTTGGTGTGAGTGTCGATGGATCACAGATCAACAGATAGTCCCCATTGTTTCTGAATTGCACTGCATATACCAGTTATTGCCATTGCCGACACTTTGTCGTGTTACAATAAAAAAAACACATTCATAAGAAGAAAAAATGCAAACGATTACTGAATGCGATAAAATATTGAAAATAAAAGTATCTAATAAAAAAATCCATGATCATGCAAGAGGAACGGATTTTAAAAAAGTAACACTAATAAAAACAAAATGCTGTGTTCATATATTCAAGTGACTAGATTTATTAATTGACTGGTCTGAAAACAATTGGAGTAAAAGCAAATAATAAGCAATTTCATGCTCATTCATCGTGTTTGTAGTTTTTGATATTTTAAGGGTTATTTACCAAGGCTTGACCAGTATCAAGTTACCTATATAGCAGAAACAAACGCTGCAGGCCCAACGTCCAGTAGTAAAGTAAATATACTCTCAGGTAGACAACCTTTTTCTTTTAGTGTTGCTATTTGTACATATAAAACCAAGAAAAGCATTGTTTAAATTTAATTGTGTACTCTAATATACAATAATGTTTAAAATTAAGACGGTATATAAGACTAGTTATGCTGTATGGATCCGAGTGCCCGGTTACAATATAATATTGTAATATGCACTATGGACTCACGATAGATCAAATAAGAAATCTAGCGCATGAGTTCGCTAATCTATGATTTTAAAATATCCATCAAAATGGAAATAAAATAAAATGACTAGGACTAGGATAAGGACGAAAGGCCAATTTAGGGAGTGTTAAAAAAACATCGTCATGTAGACTCGACGAACGCCTTGCCATTTATTCTTCTAATGCACACCTGAAAGCTCGAGTGCAAGTAAAGCCAAGTCAGATAGTGCTAATATTCTTACAACTAGGTCATCATCTCTTGTCGCTTACATACAAGTCATTGAGGTCTAAGAACGCCTATTGACGGATGTATTTTACAGGCCGTAACAATAAACATTTAACCACTAACATGGCCGTAAGTTTGCTATTAGGAAAATAAATTTCAGAATCGAATTTATAATTCGAAACATAACTTACTACAAAAATACAATTTACTGTCACTTTTACATGATTATTCATTGAGTTTTCTCATTTTGGCGCCAATACAGTGTACAATATTTTGCGATATTAAAATGGAGTGAGGTGATAAAGAGAACCGAACCGCTGTGATTGCATTACACAAAGTAGGTATGGAGCCAAATGTAATATTTAAAACTCTCCATACGCTTGGTATTAGTAAAATGTTTGTGTACCGGGCGGGTTGTAGTCCGGTGAAGCTGTTAAGACCTTGCTTGGTCAATAGCGTAGTCAGTTCGAAAAAAAAAAAAAATTGTGTACCGGGCTATTAATAGGTACAATGAGGACTCCTCTGTTTGTGACAGAAACAGATCTGGCCGTCTACGTAGAGTTCGTACGAAAAAGGTGGTTAAAGAAGTAAGGGAAAGAATTCGAAGAAATCCTGTCCGAAAGCAAAAGATTTTATCTCGAACCATGTCGCGTATTTTAAAATATGACTTAGGACTTGCAGCTTATAAGAGACGTACTGGTCATTTCTCAACTGATAATTTAAAAAAGAATAGGGTAGTAAAATTGAAACAATTACTGAAGTGGTACGCAAAAGGAGGTCACAGAAAAATTTTATTTACGGTTGAGAATTTTTTTACAATTGAACAACATTTTAACAAACAAAATGACCGTATTTATGCTCCAAGCTCTAAGGAAGCTTCCCAATTAGTCGACAGAGTGCAACGTGTACACTATCTGACTTCAGTGATGGTTTGGTGGGGTATTAGCTATAAAGGAATGACTGAACCATACTTTTGTGAGAAAGGTATCAAAACATCGGCACAAGTGTATACCATTCTTGAGAAGGTAGTGAAACCCCTTAACAACACCATGTTCAATAACCAAGAATGGTCTTTCCAGCAAGACTCGGCGCCGGGTCATAAAGCTCGGTCTACGCAGTCTTGGTTGGAAACGAACGTTTCGGACTTCATCAGAGCTGAAGACTGGCCGTCGTCTAGTTCCGATCTTAAACCGCTGGATTATGATTTATGGTCAGTTTTAGAGAGTACGGCTTGATCTAAACGCCCTGATAATTTGGAGTCCCTAAAACAATCCGTACGATTGGCAGTGAAGAATTTTGCCATGGAAAGAGTGCGTGCTTTTATGGATAACTGGCCTCAACGTTTAAAGGACTGTATTGCAGCCAATGGAGACCACTTCGAATAAGCTTTTTATATTTTAAATTGTTTTATATTTATGTATTAAACTAACACACTGTAAAAGTAATAAATGTTATTTGTAATAGAAAATATTTTTTTTCTTTGTTTCAGTATTTATGGCAAGACTAGGTATTGACAATGTTAATAATGTACATCACAGATCATTTTTATGCTATAGATTTTAACATTTCTCTCTTTCTCGCGCGTTGTATATATTTCGAGGAAATTAAAAATATACTATCTCATTCTCACACAGCCCGAATCTATTTTTAGTTATCTCTTTTTAGTTTCATAAAATCAAATTCACACCTACCCAAAAAAAGTTTCACTTTAAACATCACTTTAAAATCATTTCAAATTGCATTTCGAGTGTACACATACATCTGTCATGATTCCTATTTTTGTAATTAATTTTAATAATTCAATATGGCCTTTATAATATTTTTATTACATAAATGATATTCAAATGATTTAAACGGACTTATTATCTAGTTCTGGTACCGCTACAACACATCTGAGACGCGACCGGAACATTAATGCCGAGATAGATAGTCAGTAATAATAAATAAAATAATAATAAAAGTCAGTAAATAGTAAGACTAGCACCATCCTATTAAAGAGTTCAGCCTTAAAAGGATAGATGTCGTTGATCATGATGCGTAGTTCGTAGTCCGGTGATTTTTTTTTTCTTCTCAAACTGACTACGCTATTGACCTAGCAATGTCTTAACAGCTTCACCGGACTACTAAGGCGAGCGCTTAAGGCACTCAGCCGATTTCATTTTGACAACTAGCTCAAGGGTGCGCGGCACACCTCGGCTTGGGCTGTTGCCTAATACATGCAATTCGCGACCTATCTGAGCTAAGCTAACTATTTATACATATATGAGTTGTTGAAACATATATGTGTACCAAGTATACATACCTCAATAACTCTTATATACATTTCGTATCGGATAATTTTCTAAACTATTTCAGTTTGATAAGGGAAAAATATAAAACCCTTCCACTTGCATGTATGCGTGCACGTCTGTGAAGGTGATATGTGTAATATTGTTGCAGTGTTGTAAGATTTTGTGTCACTGTATCGCGCGAGCAGCGTACTCAAGGGCTCCACGCCGAGGGAACGGACCTAGTAGTCCGGTGAAGCTGTTAAGGCCTTGCTAGACCAATAGCATAGTCAGATCGAGAAAAAAAAGATCGGGAGGCACTTCTATGTCGAAGTTATTGTAAGGTGAAGCTTTGCTCGGATAAATAGTCACAGTGTCTACAGAGTGTTAATTTGTTTCCCTGACAGACTGACTATACGTTGTTCGTAACACACCCCTGTGTTAAACCCGCCCAATCCAAACGTGACATAAAAACAACGTGCTAGGTTAGGTTAATTTAAACTTTAAAATAAACATGAGGAAATGCGAAGAACTCTTAATTCGGCATGTTAATTGAACAAGTCACTTGATCTGCTGAGTAGCTAGGGAAACATTAACAAACTAGCTCATACGTGTTTCTTCATTTCCGGCCTTTACTACTTTAACATATTTTATGTGCAAAGGAAATCTATCCAGTTTTTGCGTGCTGCGCACATAGGGACAAATTTCTGTCGTTTTATATCTAGATATCGAAGATTAGTGGTAACGTATAAATTTTACCTTCTTCGTGTAGGTACATTCAAGTAACATGTTTAAAATCAAAACTAAGCCGTATTAAAATATAAATAGGGATAAAAATAGTGAAGCCACGATGGTGTGATATAACACTCAATTGTTTCGTGTGCTCGGTCCTCGCTACGGGACGAAGAGGGGGGGGCGCACAATAGAATTCGAAGCTACGTCCATTAACGCTGTGTCCGAACACGCTAACAATTAAGCCATTCTGGCATAAGTCTATTGTGCGCCCCCGCCTCTTCGTTCCGTGGCGTGGACCGAGATCGCGAAACATTAAGTGTTATGCCCCAATGGCTTAGTTGTAAGCGTGTCCGGACACAGCGGTGATGGCCGTAGCTTCAAATATTTGCTACTGAGGCAGAGCTTCTTGTGAAGGAAAACCTGGTGATGAAACCATAGCATGATGGTTTGGCTTTTTCTAAGTCTACCTGGCTACCCACCCTCAAATTGAAAATGTGTCGCCAAGCACCTGTTGGTGTGTACCGGCAGCTGCATTTGAAAGTTAACCTCCTCTAAGTGTAGTGTTTTTACCATATTAGACCACATCGTCATTTAACATCAGATGAGATTGTAGTCAATAGTAAAAAAAAACGGTATTTACGTATTAATGTCACCGCAGTGCGTTCACTGATTTTTGCCGTGGCTGGCTCACGCAGTCTTGTTTTTTATTGATCGTAAGTCTAACTTAACCGAACCGAGACGCACGATATCAGTCACAATGCGTCAAAGGAATTACGTATTAATGCCACCGCAACTACAATTTGTCAAGTGCAGACAATCTATAGCTGTGCCATGTGATTGATAACTTACCGTGTATATTAATTAATAAGTGGACCATTTACTTTTCTCAATTTTCCCGTCTCGGTTTAGATTGGTTAGGTTAGACTTGCCGCGTTTGGTAAACGCACTGCGGCGGCGCTAATACGCAAGTACCAAAAAATTTAAATATTTAAAAAAAGGTATAAAGGTAATAAAACAAAAGACATGTTTAATACATTGTAATGTATTTTGGAACGATATCTTACCGCGATACAATCATATAAATAATTGGTGAACTCCACTGATACAAAATATATAATTAATTAATAATAACTTATTTATAGATACATTATTGATCGTCGAACATTCGTACGCCATCTTATTCAACTTTGTTACAATTTATTTAAATTCCTTAAAATTGCCGCCAAAACAGTAGCGCGGGTAAATTATTTATATTAAAAAATTACGCTCACACCACATTTTTGTAAACATGTATTCACAAGCTGCTATCAAATGAAATCATTACTTCCAATACAAATAGAATAATGTTGTTTCGATCTTTACAATCGGAATTAAAATAGACACGGGAGTTTTAGGCGGGATCTTTGTCATGTAGTGGCTTTTATATGTCACTTATAAAATTGTGTTATTTGACTCTATATCTTGTAATATTGGTGGTGTTTCACGTAATATAGTTCGGTTATTGTGTACAAGTGAAGTTAATGGACAAACATACCACGGAGCATGAGTTCCGAGATGCCACAAAAACTCCCTGGAAAGTTTTAACAAGGGAGTCACCATCTTGTTAGAACAGTACAACATCACAAGACACTTGTAGTATTATTAACTATTTGGCAATAGCAATAATAATGTAGAAGATTGGTTGCGAAACAACGAAATAAAATGTAGACACTTTCAACGTCCAAAATGCCGTCTCTTTGTGACACGAGCCGATTGATTAGTAACAGAAAGAGACCGATAATCTAGTTGATATAATATATTAAAATTTAAAAATCAATTAAAATATATCTTCTGTTAGCAACGAGGTTACTTGCCCTGATCGCTTAATTTAGTACGTAGGATATTTATAGCGTTAACTAGCGGGCTAAGGGGACATGTCCTGCCTTGATAATAAAACATCAAAAAATTCAACTGCAGCGCTGCCTGCCGGGTTCAATTGTGAATCTAAACCATTCTTGAATCCACCTGAACACTCGCAAAAAATTTCTACAAAATCTGTCCAGCCGTTTAGGAGGAGTTCAGTCACATACACACAGGCAGAAGAATTATATATATACTAGCGGACCGGGCGGACGTTGTCCTGCCTTGAAAACAAAAAAATCCTAAAAGTCGACCGCAGCGCCACCTACCGGGTCCAATTGTGAATCTAAACCATTCTCGGATCCACTCGAACACGCACACAAAATTTCATCAAAATCGGTCCAGTCGTTTAGGAGGAGTTCAGTCACATACACACGCACACAAGAAATATATATATTAAGATAAAGATTTATCAATTTACCTTACATTTAACACCGTTTCAAATTGAAAGTAAAGTAATATGTAACTTCCTATTTTAAACGCATAAAAAAATCACATACATTACGATATATTAGCAAATTTTATTAAAATCATATTTACAATGGAATACGATATACATTAAATTTAATACTTCATATTTTCAGCATACGTTCTAGAAGTTAATACGCCCCATAATTTATATTTCAAATAAAACTACATATTCTTAACACAATATAGAATGATTAATCCAGCATTAAAGTGATAAAAATTATTTAAAATATCTGTAATTATGTAAAAATCGTTAACCATATAAGTCTATGACCTGACAATTAAAATGGCGACCACAGTCATTAATCCTTAGAGCGAGCGCTGATATTCCTTTCAAAAATTCGACGTTTTTTTTTAAATTCATAGTTGATATTTCAAGAAACATCTTTTTTTATCATAACTTATTTTTTATCCCAAATAAATAGAAGACGGGAATGGTTACTGCACCTTTTGCAAACGAAGGCTTTAAGATATAGACTTTAACGTACGTATATCAGTATGACAAAATGAAACGAAAAAATTGTTTATTGAAAAAATAATACTTAAAAAGTTTAGAATTAATAATCATTTTATCCGATTATATTTACATACAAGTAGTAATTTTATTCGTCACATACAACAACAAACAAAATTTATGTATAAAGAAAAAAAATGTGGATATATATCTACCGACTATAGGTAGCAGAAGACTAACGGAGCAATTCTTGTAAATCTTATTTCAATTAATTAAAATATTCCAGACCACATTTATGTAATTATGATACATATGACCTGTGTCTGATTATGGTTCATCTTCTTACCCTCATCTCACCTAAGCAGAGTCAGCACATGTTTGTCATGTTGTAACGTATGAATTCGCTTAATTTTTACGATCGGCCGCCTCCTATCTGACATTTTTTTTTTGGGACCACAATAAATACCATTACATGTATATGATTATTATATATAATTAAGAGGTCATCCTTTAGTTTTACAATGTTTTTGTAGGCTATAGCTTTGGTAGGCTATTTATAGTTTCTGTTTGAGCGGCACTACCGTTCGGTTTAAAAATTAAGTTGTTCAAGATATATTGTCATTTTTATGTAACAGAAAACTAGCTAACTTTAGATTGCTCCCGATGACTGCAAACAAAAACCCGGTTTAGGGAGTACGATTGGGGAGGGGCGGGGAGGGAGGTCAAGAACACATGAGTACGACGCGTGGGTTGAAAATGGGAATTAATAGGTTCGTTAGCTTATATACACGACTCATTACAATTACATACATTTCCTATTGTTTCACTTAGAATATTAAGAAACATTTGACAGGTTTTATGGATTGATAATATTGCGCTTATTACAGCAGAGTCTGCAATTCAATTTTGTACAATAGACGGTAATAAAATATAATATTAATACAATTTTGATCATTGAAAAAAAAAAACAAATTAGATTGTAATAAGTTTTTTGTTTATGACAATTCTGATGCTATGATTGACTATATTTTTTTAATAAAACAATGTTTATTTACGATAAAATAATACAAAACTTAATTATATTTAAATATTCCTATATGTTTTATATAGAACGGAAAAAAATGAACGGATACTATATAAGAGTACCACTATTATGTATTACAATACACATATTACATTTGTAAAGTTGAGGACATGAGGCGGCGGTGTAGCGTCGTTGGGGACCCGCGGCTATATACTAATAACTAATGGCGTTGCGGATGTTTATCCTATATCTCTGTCCTGCTCGCGCTTCTTTACTTCTTGCCTAGTATATATATAGCCTGGAAATTGAAGACATTTGGAAATAGTATTATGGCTGTGAAATTGAAATGCATTAAAAATATGAATGATGTTTTAAAATAAATTATTTTCCTCTCATTAATTACTTAATGAATATATATTTTCTTTTGACTATTCAAACATGCTATGTTTGAATAAAATTATTTGAGTTTTATATATATCGGGGAAGCCACTATTGACCTGCAATACCGCGCTATTGACTATATCGGGGGTGTTACTAATGACCTTAAACGCTATTGGTTGAAGCTATCGGCTGTACATTATTTACCTCGATATGAGACGTCATTGGTTGGAGGTATCGGCTGTTTATATATCTTGATGACTTAAAAGGCGACTGAGAGGCTGGATATAATCGCTCAGATAGTTGAGCTAGTCACACCTACGGATAATTCATCTATAGGCAGTGTTGTGTTTCTATATCGGTTAACGTTTTATTCGATTGTACTTGGTGGATTGATCAATCAATCAATTGACGTCATACTACTATATGTACGCAATTTTATCGCTGCTCCGAGATCAGAAGTGGGATAAGGACGATTATCACGGCCGTCGCCACGAACATGGATGCCATTACAAAACAAAGGAGGAAACGTCACTATGAGGACGATGAAACTAAGTGTTATCAAAAGATCTAATATGAAAATATTCTAAGACAACTACAATTCTTCATGGTCACGTCAGGAGTATACAAGATCAGGTACGGCCAAACTTGTAAATTAACAGCTTTCCAAAATTAGGCTTGCAAGTCAGGGTTGTCACTTCAGCAACTCAGGCTTGTCAAAACCATCACAGCAAATAAATTAACAACTTTCCAAAATTAGGCTTGCAAGTCAGGGTTGTCACTTCAGCAACTCGGGCTTGTCAAAACCATCACAGCAACTTAGGGTTGTTGAAACTTTCACTGCCACTCAGGGTTGTCAAAACCGGCACATACTTTCAAGGATGTCAAAAATTGTAACGGAGATCAGCTTGCTCTTTAATCAAATATTATAGGTTGTCACGTACTACAACAATAACGACATAAACTACAACAACAATAGATAGACTACAACCTCTAGATTCTCTTCTCCAAGATATAAGCTAGTTATTCGGGATTGTTCGTGAGAATTCTGCACCAAACATTAAAATGATGTAACTGAACGTGAGAGATCTACTTCCTCGCGTTATTCATAGATTACTTTCTCCATTATACGAAGGATTCATATGCAAGCGCTTATAATTACAAGTTTGAGAATCAGAATTGAAACGGCCACAAATTCAGATTTTACTGATCTCAAACCCGATATTCAACGGGCCACAAATTCAGATTTTACTGATCTCAAACCCGATATTCAACGAAGTCCGTACAGGTTAATGGCCAAACCTAATTAGAACTCACTGAAGTACTATACTGACTAAGAAACGCTGCTAAAACATGAAATGTTCTGAAATTACTACAAAGCCAGACTATTACGAACCTTAGAGTACCATCTTCTGTAATATCACAAAGCTAAACATCTACGAGTCTTCGAGTACTATCTTTTGAAATATCACAAACCTAAACGATTAAGACTCTCCGAGTGCTAACATCTGTAATACTACAAACCTAAATTGCGAATCTTCGAGTACCATCTCCTGAAATACTACAAACCTAAATGATTACGACTTCGAATACCTGAAGTGCAAGATCTAACGGAAACCCTTTGACAAACAAGCTGACTTTACCGTGATCTTTAAGCCTGCCTGGAACCACAAATGACTCTGGCAACGATCTACAAACATTACATAAAATATGCAAATAACGCGAATAGCACGATATCAGTGCTCAATAATGCGACTTGATAAGCAACATAAAACTACAGCAGTTGGTGAAATAACCAGACTAGCCCACAGTAATCCACCAGCCGCTATAATAGACTTCTTCAAACAGACCTAAACCATAACCGAGCATGCGTTTCAATATTACCACGCGGAATGAATAATCCGACGGATAGGGTAACCAGCAACAAACTCACGATTTCAATTTTTAAAAAAGCCAACAGACAAGGTAATCAGCCCCAAATTCACAAAGCCAATGGACAGGGTAACTAGCCCCAAACTCACGGATTCCTTAATCAGCAACTCAAAATAATAAGCACTGTAATAGTGCAACAGAACATATAAGCACCATAGAAGTGCTGTATCACGAAGCACAGTAGCAGTAGTGCTACATCGCAACGGTATCGTACCAAAGCAGTGCGCAACGATATCTTACCGGTGTATATGCAATAACTTTACATGACCTGACTTAACACCATAGTAGTGCACTACGATTTGACTTGTCTTGCTTTGATTTAGCATCCTGGCAGTACGCCCACGACATTTAAATCCCTTGTTTCTGTTTCGGAACTTCGAGATAATAATCTTTAAGATCTTTCGGATAACAATCGTTCAGAGCGTCGAGAGAAAGTCGAGATAATGACAAAACTTCTTCAGAACCGCAAGATCGTGATCTTCAAAGCTAATAAAACTTGTTCTGTTTCAGCACATCAAAGTGATGATTATAAACTCTTGTATCTGATCGCTGAAACTTTCGATCTGATCGCTGAACTTTCGAACAAAATCGAGCTGATCTTTCCCGACTAACGCAGAGAACTGGCGTGCGATTTAATCCACTACAAGGACTGGTGTGCGGTTCACTCCACTGCGAGGAATGGTGTGGATTCACTCCACTGCGAAGATCGGTGTGCGGTCCATTCTACTGTAAGGACTGGTGTGCGGTTCTGTCCATTGCATGAACAGGAAACTACGAATGACGAGCATAATGATAATGGCGACAGCCATATTCATAGTCGAGAAGCAAGATTTTTAGCTGTAAAGGTAACAAGGTTGGTGCAGAGCGCACACCTTCTATCAGGATGGCCATATCGGAGGAGCCACTATTGACCTGCGATACTGCACTATTGACTATATCGGGGGTGTTACTAATGACCTCAAACTCTATTGGTTGGAGCTTTCTGCTGTTCATTATTTACCTAGATATGAACGCCATTGGTTGGAAGGCTGTTTATGTATCTTGAAACCTTAAAAGGCGACTGACGACTAGACTGGATATACTTGCTCAGACAGTTGAGCTAGTCACATCTACGGATAATTAATCGTAATTATAGGCAGTGTTGTGTTTATATATCAGTTAACGTTTTATTCGATTGTGCTTGGTGGATTGATAATGAAATCATAACCATGACGTCATTATAGATGACATACATGGACGCCATTTTACCGCTGCCCCGACATATATAATAGCATCGGATTACATGAAAATACTAAGTATGTTATAATAAGCTTTATTTTAATGTGATATTAATTGGGGGATATTAAATAAATACCCAGGATGTTATTTTCTAGCTTGCAACGCGTTCGAGAGCCAGTCCATGGCCTGGTCGAGCCCCTCTCCTCGCACCGCCGAGGTCTTGAAGATCTGGAAAGTTCTGTCGCGGAGCGCGTCCAGCCCCAACGCCTGGTGGACCTCGGCCACTGTCAGGCAACCCGCCATGTCTTGTTTATTCGCCAACACCACTAAAATAGCGTTTGCTAGTTCTTCTTCCTGAAATACAAAAAAAAATCATTTCCTACAACGGGTATCAATTTATCTATACATATAATAAAAATGAAGTGTCTGTATGTAATATCAAAATAAAAACTGTTTACTGATTGGGTACGAACGTATACACGCTACTGATAACAAAAACGCAATTTTTAAAATTTTTGTTGGTCTGTCTGTCTCTTTGTTCCGGGTAATCTCTGAAACGGCTGGACCGTTTTTGACAGGAATTTCACTGGCAGATAGCTGAAATTACAGCGGGTTACTTAGGCTACTCTAAATTAGACTAGGTATTAACCGCGGCTTTTTCTGCAATGCTATCTCGAAAACCATTGGACCGATTTTCACGGAACTTTCACCAGCAGATAGCGAACACCATATCAAGTAATATAATCTATTTTAATTTAGACTAGCTGTTAACCATGGCTTCGCCCGCAGTACTACCTTCAAAACGGTTCGACCGATCTTCACGAAACTTTCGCTGCCAGATAGCTGACCTTATAAAAAGTCATTCAAGCAATTTTAGTTGATACTAGCTGTAAATCGTGACTTCGCCCACTATGCTATCTCCAAAACGGTTATATCGGTTTTCACGAGACTTTCACTGGCAGATAGCTAATATTATAAAAAGTAATTTAAGCAATTTTATTTTATACTAGCTGTTGACCGTGGCTTCACCCGCAGTGTTATCTCCAAAACGGTTCGACCGATCTTCACGAGACTTTCACTGGCAAATAGAGGACCTTCTAAAAAGTAATTCAAGCAATTTTAGTTTATACTAGCTGTTAACCGTGGCTTTGCCCGCTGTGCTATCACCAAAACGGTTAGACCGATTTTCACGAGACTTTCACTGGTAGATAGCGAACCTAATAAAAAGTAATTGAGGTTATTTTATTTTCAACTAGCTGTTACCCGCGACTTTACCTGCATGAAATTTAGCAAGATTTCAACTCATTATTTATTTTTAATTAAAGAAATAATTATCAGCTTATAGTTTACAATTCGACATTATAATTATTAATAACTTTAATGATATAGAGGTCTTCCTAATAAGATTTTAGATTATAAACGTATTACGTAAAGAGTTCCATAATACAATTTCTTGCGGAACAGACAAGCGTTTATTTTTGGTTATAGTCACAAAATCTTAATTATAATGGCAATGTATATTAAATGTAATGTAAATGTAAAGCTTCATAATAATATTTTATAATATTTTAAGTTATTGTTTCATTAGTGCCTTATACAGTGTAAGTGAGCACTGAGG
This sequence comes from Antheraea yamamai, assembly GCA_036509395.1. Taxonomy (NCBI): domain Eukaryota; kingdom Metazoa; phylum Arthropoda; class Insecta; order Lepidoptera; family Saturniidae; genus Antheraea; species Antheraea yamamai. The sequence continues at coordinate 22,087,258 of AP028436.1, read as the reverse complement.
TAGTTATATGGTGGGTTAAGGTTCCAAATATGTTGCTGATGACAAACCTCTTTTAGTATTTATATATCTAATGTACACGTTACATTTTACTGTTGGTGGCTTGCGTGTCGTACTTACAATTGTTTTTAAAGAGCATTTCTATAATTGTACATAATCTCACAATTTTATAATTCTTTAATACGATTTTAAAAAACGCGTGCGGAGCTGCGGGCGCACGCGTTTTTTACAGCTAGTTTAAAAATAAATTAGATTGAAATTTGGACGTCTTGCCGTTTATATTCTACTAGCCAACAACGCATTGCTGTGAGCCACTCAAGCTCAGTTATTGAAAAAGAAAATTTAGAATTAAAACGTGGCGCCATCTATGAGATATCTATAACAGTCGGTCCTACAGTTTTCTGTGAACAAACTAAAGTATAAACTCTTAACATCATTCATTATAACGAAAAACTTTCTATACCATATAAATTAATTCAATTTGGTTGGTTTACCACAAAACCATTTATTTACACTTTACTTCCATATAACGAAAAAATGCTAGCTCCCTTGAAATTCCTTATTAAATACACTGTGATTTAAAGCGTCATCTATTTCAGAATAGTGAAACTTATAATTGGTAACAATAACCAACATTGACAATTATTTCATTTGTAATTAAAAAAATATTGAGGCCATTAATCGAAATATAAATTATCCTATCTCTCAAGTTGAACCAAATCTATACTAATATATAAAGCTGAAGAGTTTGTTTGTTTGTTTGGTTGAACGCTATGATCTTAGGAACTACCAGTCCGATTTGAGAAAATCCTTCGGTTTTAGATAGCCCATTTATCGAGGAAGGCTTTAGGCTATATATCATCACGCTAAGACTAATAGAAGCAGAGCACCAATGAAAAATGTTTCAAAATCGGGCACTTTTTTTCCTTTTGAGAGATTTCGTTAGCGTTAGTGTTATATACGTTGCCATGGTAACGTGGTAAGTTTCTATCGCAAACATTTCCAAAGTTTATTTTGTTTTCTACTTCTGTACTTTTATTTCTAATATTTTATTTGTTCTCTATTACGTATTATAAAAATAAAGTTTGTGTATGTACAATTAAAATAACAACTTTTTGATGAATGGATATGGCTACAAATAACAAAAAAAAAATTTTTAATACTTTGTCTATATTTTTAGAATATTATATTTTGTCTGTTTGTTTGTTTGTTCCGGGTAATCTCCAAAACGGCTGGACCTATTTCAACGGGAATTTTACTTTTTACTGCCAGATAGGCGAAATTATAGCGGTTGACATATTCTATTTTATTTGTCCGCGGCTTCGTCCGCATTGCTATTTCCAAAATGGTTGGACCAATTTTCACTGATATTCACTGGTAGACTGCAGACCTCATAAAAAGTAATTTAGGGTTTTTTCAGCCGCAGTGGAATTATCCGAAATGCTTGAATTCATTTTCACGGGACTTTCACTGGCAGACAACTAAATAATGAGCTATTTTATTTTAAGGTAGTGGGCTCGGCAGACGTTGTCCCGCCCTGATAATAAAAAGAAAACCTTGACAAATTATACCTAAACCTTCCCCGTGAACCGTTCTACCTACTGGTGAAAACGGCATGAAAATCCGTTCTGCAGTTTTGACTTCATCGCGAACAGATAAACAGACAGATCAGAGTACTTTGTTTTACACTATGTAGTGATGAACTGTTACGTATGCATTCTTTCGTGTGAAATTGATCAAAAATAATTTGTTTAATGTAAACAAGCGCGTGAGACGTGCACTGTACTGGACTCCAAGAATAAATGTATGTAATTTGAATTATATTATCATTTTGGTCAATTTGGCGGCAATTTTGTTTTATTTACCGCGTTTACATCTACGTAACTCAGTGATTATAGCAACGTATAAGAATAACACAATTATATTGACAATATGGGCATGTTATATCTATATAATAAACAATTTAACACAAATTGTTCGATAATGTATAGTTTAAAATTTTCATTACTTTCTTATATAGTGTTAGTGAGCATCGAGGGTGGTATATAGTAGGTTAAAGTTCCAGGTATGTTGCTGATGATAAATCCCTTCCCATTCGATATACTATTCGTATTCACATATCTAATGTACACGTAACATAATACAGTAGATGGCATGCGTGTCGTAGTTACAAATGTTTTTGAAAAAGCATTTCTGTAATGTACACACCTACTTACAATTTTACATTTCTTTAATTCATTTATAAAAAAGGCGTGCGGAGCCGCGGGGGACAGCTAGTTATACATAAATGCCAATGTTTCATGAAGATTGGTTGAGTACTGTCAGAATTCATCATGGACAAACACCATGACACTGGATTTTTATATATTTAGATAGGTTAGTGTTGGACGACCGTTTCTCACGTGATGCTAAATGATATATATTGAGACCATTAATCGAAATATAAATTATCCTATCTCTCGAGTTGGACCAAATTATACATAAATGCCAACGTTTCATGAAGATTTATTACTGTCAGAGTTCATCATGGACAAACATCATGACACTGGATTTTTATATATTTAGATAGGTTAGTGTTGGATAACCGTTTCTCATGTGGTGCTAAATGATGATATGTCCGAAGATGCCAACATGATAAAGAGGATTAGTTCACAAGTGCGGCTGCTGGAATACTACCGGTGCTTGTTGACACCTTTCCACCTTAAGGGTAGCTATCCAGGCGGAAATTAGAATCTTTCTATAACAGACACTGCATTAGGCCCATGTTTTATTTCCATACTATCATTACATAGTATAAAACAAAGTCCCCTACCGCGTCTGTCTGTCTGTCTGTTCGCGATAAACTCAAAAACTACTGAACGCATTTTCTTGCAGTTTTCATCAGTGGATAAAGTGATTCATGGGGAAGGTTTTGGTATATAATTTGTCAAGGTTTTTTTTATAATCAGGGCTGGACAACGTCTGCCGGGTCCGCTAGTTTACAGATAAATTTCATTCGGTTCACTTGTTGTATTTTTTATATTTTATAGGTTTGGGCACAACTTCACCTAATATTAAGTAACAATCTGCTCGAAGTTGATAGTACTGTAAAGCTAGAAGGAAGCACTAGCAATCCAGCATATTTTCTGGAACAATAATAGTTGTTAACCAAGCAGGAAAATACCCTATCAAAATCTTATGGTATTATTGTATATTTTTGTATTGAGAGTCCAGGTTTTTTCAAGACTTGGACTTGTGATATTTCTTTATGTATTCAGGCTAAACAACACAAAAAAATGAAAAATACGCAAAATACACATTAAAAATAACTTACAAAACTAAATTTGTCTTCCTATTAAAGTTAGACACAACATTTTACTGAATAATAGAAAAAAAATTATGCATGATTGTTCTATTACTATACTACTGAGTCATAATTACTTAAAAACGCTGTACAATATTATCTCAATATCTACACTACTTGTAAGTGATCATTAAAATTTATTTCTACATTCATGTATAGAAAAGATAATTCTTTAACATTTCAAAACGAATTTCCATTTTATCTTTATTGACAATAATATACATTGGTGTAAATAATTCAGAGGATTTTAATATTTTTGAAAAATCTCCAATATTTTCCCCATTTGTTATAACTTTGGATTTGACTAAACAAAAATTATGCCTCTATTGTCCAATAAAATTTTGTAGGAAATTTCAGAACAGCTTGCCTTGCTTAAACTCTAATATGAGTCATATAAAATCATAAAGGGCGAGGAGCAGACCTCATAAATTCCTAATTGAAAACAAACATGATTTTAATTGTATTGTGTTGTAATTTTAACCACGGTGACCCTATGATTTTTGAATGAACTTAAACCATTTGGTATTTCAATATTCTTAATTATATCTGCCATCTTGTTTTCTTTTCCATTCCTTAATTTCTGTTTTTATAAATGTATTCATTTTAACGTTTTATTTATTTTTATTCTTTTTTTTCTTTGTCAGATGTTTCTCAGTATTTACTGTTTTATAATTTTAATCTTTCAGTGTTATTAATAGTGTAAGTTGTATAGATGTGATAAAGCATTATAGGTTTTGTGTCTAGTTTACTCCTTTTTATTATTGTTTATAATATTATTCATCGGACTGTTGCATTATCCACATTTGTAAATACATAAATAAATTGAAATCTACAAACGCACCACAAAATTTCTTTGTTGACATATTTAATATCATTTTCATAACCCCTATACTTTATCACATAATTTTATAGGAACCATATGATGTATTGTACTTAAAAATACCTTTTATAAATATAATTTCACATATTACATTATGGTTCTTTGTCAAAGTCATTAGCTTCTAAAATAAATATCACTAAGTGCTGATAAAAAATAATTACCGACAGAGAATAGCATGCACTGGTTAATATTCTACCAATAAACCATAGTTAATGAAATGCTAAAAGTGCGATTTGTTGTCTGATAAATTGTACTACTAGAACTTTAAAGATACATATCATATATCTAGATAGATAAGGAACTGTAGTGATTATTGATAATGTGAACAAGGAATGCCTCTTTACTAGAACAATTTATGGGAAATGCAAAGTGCGAACCCATATTCTTTGTTAATTATTTTGTGGTCAGTGATATAAACAAATTATAACTATATTAGTTGTGCCTTGTGGTTTTACTCTTGTTTAATTTTTTTTCTTTTCTGCACTCTACCCACAACTCTCAGACCCATTGCTGCACTATTACTTCATTGCGGCATGGCATACTTTCTGTTCTATATTTTGTATAGTAATTATTTTGCTCCTAGGGGTTGTAGCATCAAGTCAAATAGCTTATTCTATTATAATATTACTAGGCTTAAAAAAATAGAATTTCAATATAAAGGAATATTTCAAATTTGACAGGTAGTTCCACCATCAGTGTTCAAACAATCTAAGTATATATAACAAACAATTAAGACTGCCCACATATGGAATAAAATATAATAAAAGTAATGCTTGTTATGTGGTTTAACCCGTGGAATGTCAATTCAATGTCCGCAGGTTGGAAGCCTAGCATGTACCAACAAAATTTTCGAAATTCACATACATTTAATTGGTAATGCTGTCGATTGAAGTGCTACAAAACATTATAAGGAAACCTGTACCTGAGAAATTGTTCTTGTAGTACCACTATATGTTGGAAAACATACTACTTTGGAATTCTCAGAGTTTCGAGTTATCAAACACTTCCTTAGGGAAGAGGTCTATGGCCACGTAGTGGGTATATTACAGGCTGATGTGATGGATTTATGGAATGAATAATATTAAAAGAACTGATATCTAATGTGAAATACTGAATACAGTAGAGTTAAATCTGCTGGATGATGATGTAATAATGTTAAAAAGAATTAGTGAAGGTAAAAAACACACAAAGTTATATAATTTTTTTTTATAAAAATAATTGATTATAGATATATATAGGAAGACATGATGTCCTGCAGCAATAAGATGAACTACAGATATATTTTAATTTTATATGAGGCTGGGGAGTGAATTTGTAATTTCAAAAACTGCTTGTATTATTTGAAATTTTTATTATGTATTAGATACTCAGTATATTGAGGCTACTAAATAATGGACCATATTATAAATAGTAGTGAAAATTTTGTGTTGGATGTCACAACGCAATTTTATCTGACTGATCATAACCACCATTTACCAGGTGTAACATCCACCATAATGGCATGTTAAAATGTCTCGAGTTTTAGATTCAGTCAGCAGCTGAGAGGCATGGTAGCTAGATTAAGACCAACAACCTTCAATGGATTGCAAATCTTTGTCAAACTGTTGTGCAAATCTATTGGTCAACTTTGCTTTAACTACAATGTACGGATAGTTTTTTTTTGCCAATTTTTTAATTATCAGTAAGAGATATCTGAATTTCTAGTAATGTCCATGCTCAGATACTCTTTATTAGAATGTGTATGAAGAAGTTACGTATTCATTGTATAAATAGCAATACTTTTTTTCTCTGACTTACAAATTAAGCACAAAAACACACTCACCCTTAACATATGTACCAGTTCATCTTTTGATATTCCTATTCGATCTCGATCTGCTGAATCCACCACATATATAATTGCATCTGTATTACCATAATAACATCGCCAGTACGGCCTGGAATTACAAATTATTATAATTAAATTCAACCTCCCTTTAATGACAAAACAAAATTATAATAGTAAGCTATTTCTTTGATGAAGCCATTACTTTGCAGAAATCTATCATTAAAAATGAGGTTGGACCTTACTTTCCACTTTCACTTGAATTTGTTTAGTTGTTGTCATGTCTTAGGATGTTTCATTTTGTCACAAAGCAACAATTAATGTCGATCAGATGCTCTACAATTGAGCGAAACATGTTAAGATGTGACATTGACCAAATAATGCCAAGAGGAATAGTGAAGTAACATTCACCTTAATTTTTATAATAACCTATTGGAGAGTAAAACAAAAGCCCACTTAAAATAAATACATTAATATTAAAACGATTTTACACAGGTCTCCCTTAATGCCAAAGTAAACAGCTTGCTTGCTAATTATGTTTATCATAAATTGTTAGTTATATGCCAGGGTTGAATATGTAAACTTTTCATCGCAAACTGGATTGAAATAATAAATCTTTGGGTTTATTCACACTGTGGATGGTTGTATAAATAGTTTTCCATGACAGGAGCTTGTAAATATTATACAATTGGATAAAAACTCTTTCTCAAGGAAAATCATCCATTTAATTACCAATGAACCTATAGATAAACACAATTTTATATTCCAAATATGATCACCTTGTTCTTTTAAAGGATAAGAACCATGTATACTGCCTCCAGTAAAACAAACACCGTGATAAATTAATAATAACCTAAAAACAGTCAAGTGAGAAGTTGATTATACCTAATACTGGTTTGTCCACCAAGATCCCACACTTGAAACTTTAGATTTTTATACGTGACTTGTTCAACATTGAATCCAATAGTTGGTATGGTTGTAACAACCTCACCGACTTGCAATTTATATAGAATTGTAGTCTTGCCGGCACCGTCGAGCCCGAGGATTAGAATTCTCATTTCCCTTGCTCCCAGCAAACCTCTGAAGTAACTAAATAAACCACCTACGAAATAAAAACATTCTACACTTATTTACATACCAGTAATATAATAAAACAGATTTTATGGCGAATAAAGTACGTACCCATTTTTTGATAAGTATAAAACTATTTTAAAACATTAGTTGTTTAATGTAGGAAATATATAATATGAGGTTAATACATTCAAAAGCTTTCCAAAATATTACAGAGTTAAATTATTTGAGAATATCGTGACTGCATTGATGGTTTTCAGCGATAAATAATGAACATTTCATTGAAAATTGTAATGAACTATTTGACGTGTAAGCAAGCACTCAGTTTCTTGTTATTGTTGCCATTGTAAAATTTATAATATTCGTATTTTGCATCATATTTGAAAGAAAAATTGTTTCTTCGTTATTTCATATCTAATGTTAACCATTTAATTTTTGAAAAACATTGAAAGGCGTACAGAGATATTTAATTTTGCAAAAGAAAATATATCATTTATGTTTACAGAACAAACACCTTTTGTAATATTATAGCAGTACTCAAAATAGTAACAGCAAAAACGCCTAGTATAATGTTTATGGCAAATATGAAAACTGGAAACATGCACTGTGAATGTATATTTCTATTCCTTGGATAATTTTATCAATGGGCTCATCGTACTGTTAGAGTGACATGAATTTGTTTGAAGTACGTTTAAAAATAGTACGAAGTTGGGCTAAAAATATATATATATACGTACAACGGATTTAATCTGTAAAAAATCATAAATTTCGAAAATAAAAAGGAATATTTTGATTGTATGCATGTATTTAATGTACACTATTTGTTACCATCATTTCACAAGCGAGAACAAATTTCCGTTTTCATTGTGTACCTACCTTCTTAACCTATCGTCATTTATTTTATTTATTTGTTACGTTGATATAGTTTATATTTAGCTAATTATTAGATAGGTATAGTATGGTTATTAGTAAGATAGTTAAATAAATCATAAATATGATACGAAGCCTTGTCGTGACTCTGTATGATCCACAATTAAATATATTGAGGAATTTTCTAAAGTACTTTTCTGGTAACAAATAGGCAGTTTCAGTTTTAATTATTTCCGACAGTAATATTTTTTTACAACTTCATAGTAAGGAACAAACAGCATTGGAAATCATATAATGTACAATAGTCACAATATATATTTACTGTAGGTACCTATATTATTTTTATATAATCTTTCATGCCAAAAAGTAAACATTAAGCGGTGCTGCCAGCCGAGTGGCCTACAGATATTTTAAAGTGAGGAGAATTTAAGGTTATTAATAAATATGCAGTCGAAAATTGTAATAAATTAAGCATTACTTTTTATTGATCTCTGGGCTGAGTCTACAAAACAGATTACGCTTTTATATTTTACTTGCGAAACAAATAAAATGTCAAAATATAAACCAGTCACCGAGAAGAAATGCCGAGAAACTTGATCTGGCTTATCTTTTTAACAAACAGATAATTACTTTCGTTTTTAGCGGATGTACATACAGTAGCGTCATTTCCAGACATCACCACCATTCACATATTAATCCCCCTATCTATACCTACACATAGAACTGTACTGGACATAGTGCTTGAATTTACTATCCGGCAAATCGGTAATGTGCCTTGGGACTTTGTCATAAAACCTAACGTTATAGTGATTCTCATGATCTATCATTATTTTATGTGCAGGCTGGCATTATAAGAGCGATAGTTCATTACCAGATCTGTTATTTGGTAAGCGCATTTACCATTTGAAAGCGATAAATATATGTATATAGTACAAATACACAAAGAGACATGAAGCTTGAAGCTATAACTTTGTGTTAGAACGTTCGGACACCGTCTATGATGACCTTAAGCTCTCAGTGATGGAAAAGATTGAAACGAAGTGATAGCAGTAGTAGGTGCATTTTGTAATGCTCGTCTATTTTACCGCAATTTGTCATCAATAGTGCTCCAGTTGTTGTTTCGGAGAGGCAGTTTTCTAATTAGTAGCTGTAGTTGCTGGCAAGCTGCCATCTCCAGTCACAATTTTATTTAACACTAGCTGTGCCTGCGATTCCATCCATATGGAATCTAATTTAATAAAATCATCTGAATGTATTAAGTCCATTTACTTATATACTATTTCCTCGTGCTTAAGTCGCGTCGTTATTAAAATTAACGAATCAAAAATAGAATGATCCAATTTTAATGAAACCAAGACTAAATGTTACTCGAGGATATGCTTTATAATTTTCTTCGAGAGGTTTATCGTGATCGCAGTACTTTAGCTGTGATGCGTGTTTAAACAAACAGACCTTCAGACATTTCTAAAAATTATTGAAATATATTTTATTATTTATTCCAGGATACCCGCAACAATTTTTTTCACAAAAATGTAAAAACTTCAAACACGTTAAATTTACACTCTTATTATACCTATAAAAGATAGATCAGGTAATAAGAACCAACCTTCTATGGAAAAAATCACTGTGTACATAAAGGTCTAAAGTTTGTATAATTATGTACACGTTTCGCTTTCAGTTCAAAATGACCCGATTAGTTTATCAGTTTCTTGTCTATATTTGGGTAGGTTTCGTTGAGGAAAATTAGCGCAGTCATGATCTCGCCACATGACGTCACCGCGTGTCATATAGCTGCTCACGCGTCACTGCCCCACCTCCGTTTGCCTTGTTATATCTTATGATTACCTAGATGAGATGTCTGTAAAATAGCATATGGTTGCGACAAAAATATTTAATTAAGTAGTCTTATTTTACAGAAAGACGAAGATCGTATGGAGATAAATATGATCCAATTATATGAATAAAATTAAACGGTGTTATTTTGAGTTTCATTTACTTTGAACATATATTTAGTTATGATAGTCGTGCTACTATAGTGGTTTGACCGGTGAAAATCAATCCGTCGTCCGCAGGTTTGAACCTTGGCATGTACTAACGAAATTTCCGGAAAGGGCTCATTATTGTTCAATTATTTCAACAAGTTTTATAAAGGAAACACTCAAAAATCACTAAACGTATAATTTAAAGTTCACAAAAATTCTATCACACTCCATGTTTTCTTACAACAGTTATTTTAGATTACATTTACAAAATTATTTCGGACTATACATAACCTTTGAGCTATATAACACTGAAAGAATTTTTCATATCGGACCAGTAGTTCCTGAGATTAGCACGTTCAAGCAAACAAACTATTCAGCTTTATAATATTTTGTATAGATATAATCGTCTAAAATTTGAGATAAAGATCTTAATTTATAGGACATGAATTATTTCCTAAAAGCGATGAAGTTTTAGTAAATAATTTTAGATTCAACCAATCAACGTGCTGAGTTAAGCAGGCGTGGAATGATAGTGATTGATCGCCCTTTCATCTTAAATCTGAAGGTCATTAGGATATTTGTTTAGTTCGATAATTTTTTTTTTTAACGCAACTGCGCATATCTTTATTTTTTAGTGCAGCTGTAGATAATAATAATAATAAACTTTTTACTATAAGGCTTCGTCCGCACGGACGGTTGTAAAACTAGAGTGCAAAACGAGCGGTAAAATACGACATTAATGAGCGCTTATTTAACGTGCGTTGAAAATACGCACGTATACACTGGGTTTTAGGTTTTATTATTATTTCATTTATTAAGATTACTTTCGATTATAATCGTGCATAATATTCAATCGGTATCTTTTATTAAACTTTATTTTTGGCAACCAATTTTTTAGATTATTACTGCCATTGTCGAGTAGTAAATAATATTACAATTTCTTCTCCAGTCTGTTAGTGGTATCAGCCGCAAAATACGAACCCGTTCCTAACGCTGCGCGCAACAAAAGACATCCGCGACATATTCTTACCGATCCTCCCGATGATATAACGGCAGCGAACGATCAGTACCAGCCTGTCTCTCCAAACAGAACGTGTCCACGCCTACGCCCGCGTAACCACAGATCACGCCGCTGTAGTCTGGGGATAAATTTCGCTCCCGCACACCAGACTAGGCCCCTCTCAGCAGCGGCTCAAGCCTAGGTCCGTTCCCTTGGCGCGGAGCCCTTGAGTACGCTGTCCGCGGGATACAGTGACACAAAATCTTACATCACTGCGACAACATTAAATATATCACCTCCACACACGTGCACGCATACACGGTTACACAAGCAAGTGGAAGGGTTTTATTTTTTTTCCTTATCAAACTGCAATAGTTTAGAAAATTATCCGATACGAAATATATATGAGTTGTTGAGGTATGTATGCTTGGTACACATATATGTTTCAACAACTCATATATGTATGAATAGTTAGTTTAGCTTAGGTTAGCTCAGATAGGTGGCGAATTGCATGTATCAGGCAACAGCCCAAGCCGAAGTGTGCCATGCACCCTTGAGTTAGTTGGCAAATAAAATCGGCTGAGTGTCTTAAGCGCTCGCCTTAGTAGTCCGGTGAAGCTCTTAAGACCTTGCTAGGTCAATAGCGTAGTCAGTTCGAGAAAAAAAAAACAATTTCTTCTTCCATTCCATTTTTGGCAACCAGTCTTCTAGTAGACCATTACTGCCATTGTCAAGTGAGTATCGATATTACAAGTTTCTTGATATAATTTCAATGAACTAACAAGACGGTGACCATCTTGTTAGAACTTTCCATGGAGGTTTTGTGGCATCTCAGAATTCATGGTCGTGGTATTATTTTCCATTCACTTCACTTATGCACAATAAACAAACTATATTACATAAAACACCACCAATTTTACACAATATAGAGTCAAGTATCACAAGATCATTACATAGTATAAAACAAAGTCCCCTACCGCGTCTGTCTGTCTGTCTGTTCGCGATAAACTCAAAAACTACCGAAAGGATTTTTATGCGGCTTTCACCGATGGATAGAGTGATTGATTAGGAACGTTTTAGTATATAATTTGTCAAGGATTTTTTCATACTCAGGGCGGGACAACGTTTGCCGTGCCCGTTAGTTATGAATAAAATATAAAATCCACTACATGACAGACATACCAATCGGCATCTTTAAATGTGCCATCTAATGTGCCAAGTTTTTACCAGGATTTTATTAACTCGCTTTCTTGTGCATATGTTTTTTAATAGTTTTTAAGCAACTTCCTAATGACAAAAGACTTGAAATGTTAGACAGTTCAGGATTTCATGACATAAAATAGTTAGGTGGGTAGGTAAGTAAGTAAGTGCCACACGTTATTGGTTTCTTACAATGGGAAACGTTCACAAATTTCCAAGGTGATCCTTAATTGAAGTATGCAGCGCGACTGGTTAGTCACCAGCAATATTTTTACAGGATAATCATTAGTCGATTCTCATTCTAAAACAATTAAAATAATAGGTGCTTACTATTTGACCTAATTATCTCAAGAAACGTAAAACTGATATACACTCAACATCAGGTAATTTACGCAAAAACGAACTGGTGTAATAAATAGGGAAATGAATGAATCACGCCCTGTCGCGTACTCCGGGCCGCGTTCCACAACTCGACCCACGCTCCGCTTCCCTTTGTTCGACCGTGCGGCGTTCTCACGATAAGCAGTTACGTAATGATTAACCTTGAAAAGCGCCCCTTTAACATTGTTCATTGAATCTAGGCGTGATTTTTTTACTTTTAAAAGTATCATTCCCATACTTTTAAAAGGTGTAGAACAAACTTTAACCAAGGTTCTCTTTGTTGTTTATTAGTATTTGTTTTGATATTATTATTTTATATATTAAATATATTAAATGTGACCATGACTACCACAGGATTGAAGGGTGTTATCCTTTAAGCATTCACCTGGTATATCAATATTTGAATGTTTATGAGGCTGAGAGAAATTATTTTTAGTTGCGTTTTAAAAACGTGGTATATTAAAACCAAAATTTATTAATAATTCATTTGTTGGTAGATTGTCTGTATCTGTGTTAAGTACCTTGATAGGAAACAGATAGCTTCCTACCATTTTACGAACAACGTATTATGTATAACATTAGCGGGAAACAAATTAACCTTCTGTAGGTCTTCTTCTTCTTCCTAGCGTTTTCCCGGCCTAGTACCAGGGTCCGCTTTCTTAATGAACTTCCTCCACTTTGCCCGATCTTCGGCATCCTTCTGTGTGAGGTTCTTTTCCTTTAAGTCAGCCTTTACCACGTCCAACCAGCGTTTCTTGGGCCTGCCACGAGACCTTGGGCCTTGTACAGTTATGTTGAGGCATCTACTTCCAACGTAGTCAGGAGGCCTGCGACTTATGTGGCCGTACCAGCGGAGTCGATTCTCCTGCAGCTTGTCTGCGATGTCACGGACTCCAAGGCTACCACGGATGTGTTCGTTTCGAATGCGATCTAATCTCGTAACGCCACACATCCATCGTAGCATCTTCATCTCAGTGACGTGTAGCTGCTGGACATGTCTGGCTAGGACCGGCCACGTTTCGCTGCCATACAACAAGACCGGTCGGATGATGCACTTGTACACCAGGCCTTTTAACTTAACGGGTATCCTTTGATCACATAGGACACCGGTGACCTCTCGCCATTTCGCCCAAGCGGCACCTACTCGAGATTGGACATCGTGATCGATTGACCCGGACTCGTGTATCACAGACCCTAGGTACTTGAAGCTGCTGGTCTTCGCGACGCATTCGTTACCTATTTTTAAGGGTTCGGAGTCCGTGCTACTACAAGCCATGTACTCGGTCTTCGCAACGTTGAGTGTTAGACCACCGTTCTCCAGCGCCTCATTCCACCGGTTCACCTTGTCCTCCAGTCGCTGCTTATTCTCGTCTGTCAGCGCAATGTCGTCGGCATAAATCATTAGCCACGGGGATGGTTCGTGGACCTTTGCCGAGACTACGTCAAGCACTATGCTGAACAGAAAAGGGCTTAGAGCTGAGCCCTGGTGGACACCAACTGTGATTGGGAATGGACGAGTAACTCCAACGGCAGTCCTCACTACGGATTTCGGATTGTGGTACATGTCTCGGATAATGTCAATATACGTTTGTGGCACGTTTTTCTCCTTCAAAGCCCACCAAATTACTAGACGCGGTACGCAGTCGAAGGCCTTTTGTAAGTCGAGAAACGCCATGTGCAATGGCTTATTTCTCTCCCTGTATGCTTCGGCCAGCATTCTAAGGGCAAAGATGGGGTCTATGCTGCCATAGCCAGGACGAAACCCATACTGGCACTCCGAGACGACGCACTCTTGCCGGAGTCTAGCATCGATTATGCGTTCGAAGAGCTTCATGGTATGACACATGATCTTAATACCTCGGTAGTTACAGCAATCTTGTACACTGCCTTTCCTTTGTAGATTGGAGTGATGATGCTAGATCTCCAAAAGTCAGGCATACTGCGACTAGTGAGTATGCGGTTAAAAAGGTCAGTGAGTATAGTCACACCATAAGGCCCCATCGATTTCCACGCTTCAATCGGTAAGTCATCAGGGCCCACGGCTTTTCGAGTTTTCATGCTGCGGAGACATCGTAGTACCTCGTCAGACGATATAGGGGCAACAAGCCCGAGATTAGGAGGCAGTTCTGGTGGGGATATATTTGCGCGTTGTGTGTTAAGTAACTCATTAAAGTAGCTCCGCCACCTCTCTTTCACCATACCTGCGTCGCATACAAGGGTGCCATCTGAGATCTTCACACAAAGACATTTGGTAATATCTTGCGTTGCTTTCTCGCGTGCCTTTGCCAAACGAAAGATGGATTTTTGGCCCTCTTTGGTCTCCAAAGTGTCATATAATGGTGACAATTTATCATGTCGGGCTTTGGCAACGGCTCGCTTGGCGGCATACTTAGCTGCTTTATACGCGTCATGGTCTTCATGAGAGCCAGTCTCTTGCCACTTCTTGAAGCGCGTTTTCTTCTCCCGGATCGCCTCTTGCACCTTCTCATTCCACCACCACGTTTCCTTGTCGATGACACGGCTTCCTTTCGAAGTGCCAAGCACCTGTTTGCCAAGCATACTGATTGCCAACTGGATCTCAGAGTACCAACTATTCGCGGATTGTTCGTTGCTTGCACTGAAGTCTAAATGAAGAGCTGCTTCGCGAAAGTCATCTCTCTGTGGTCCATTGAGCAGCCACCACTTGGTTCTAGGACTGCGTCGCTCGTGCACTTTCTTCCTAGGTACTACCCGAAAATCCATGACAAGAATGCGATGCTGTGTTGTGAGACTTTCTCCTGGAATAACCTTACAATTAGTTACTTTGCCGATTTGGCTCCTTCTTATAAGTAAGTAATCAATCTGGGTGGCGTGTGACCCACTTTTGTAGGTTATAAGATGATCGGGTTTCTTCTGGAAGAACGTGTTCACGACAGCTAGGTCTGACACGAGGCAGGTACTGAGAATTGAATCTCCCTCTGCGTTTGCGCGGCCATACCCGAAGCCACCATGAACACGCTCAAACCCTCGAGATCCCTCACCTACATGCCCGTTAAGGTCGCCGCCTACGATGATGCTCTCTGAATTGGGGATGCAGCGCAGTACGTCTTCCAGTTCGTTCCAGAAGGCTACTTTCTCCGACTCTTGGCAGCCGACTTGAGGAGTATAAGCACTGACTAAATGAGTGATTAAGCCTTCACTCAGTACCTTGACCCGAATAAGTCGGTCGCCTCTTCTGTCAACTTCAAGGAGGCCTTTCTGAAAGTCTTCAGACAGTACCACCGCTACGCCATTCTTCCCGGAAGGAGAACCGGAGTAGATCAGCTTGTAACCCTGTCCGATGTCTCGTGATTTATTTCCTTTCCAATGCGTCTCTTGTAGGAATGCAACATGCACCCGTCGTCTCATCAGTACGTCTGCCAGTTCTCGGTGGCGGCCAGTAAGGGAACCTATATTCCATGTGGCAAAGCGGAGTTTCTTTTTGAGTACTTGCGTCTTTAGCCGTGCCCGTACTTGACACGGTAGCCCTCGTCCACTTGTCGCAGGTGTAGGGCGATGTGCCTGCGCGTCATTATACGGTGACGCCCTAGCCACGGTACTCAAAATTCTTTTCATAACTTTCCATAAAAATGACAGGTTTGTGATATTACATGAAGCGACTGCCGTCTGACCTTCAAAACCCCAGGGGGGATCACAATCGCCAGAGCCTCGTTCGTTGTCCAGCAGGGTGCACCACGAGCAGGTGAGGTTGACTAGGGTCCGTGAGGTGTTGTTTGAACCCCTTACACCCCCATTTAACCTATTTAACAAATTAACCTTCTGTAGGTATTGTGACTATTTAACCGGACACAGCTTCGCCCTACGATAACTTCGACAGAGAAGTGCCTGCCGACCAACGACATCTTGCCCTCTTTATAGGCCGAACTATCTAATTGAGTGGCGCTAGTGTCAATCTTCCAGTCGTGTCTCGGACTTATTGTAACGGTACCGGAAGTAAATAATAAGGCCGTTTAATTCATTTGAATATCATGACAACCGCAATTGTATGTCATATACTTATCATAACTTTTCGTTTACTTTACGCGCTATGACTTAGTTTTTTTTTATCTATATCACTACATATTATAGAAAAAAGTCCTCTGCCATGTCTGTCTGTCTGTTTGCGATGAATTCAAATTATAATTTGTCACGATTTTTTTTTATTATCAGAGCGGCAAACGTCTGCCGGGCCCGCTAGCATTAATATTATATGAACTAAATTTAATTGCAAGCCAACAACAATTACAGGCCAATGGCAGATGATTATCAGTTTACACGCCTGCAACTAACAAACCACAAGGAGAATATACAATTGTATTTCAATAATAAGTTTTTACCTACTTGTGGTGGTCACGATGGAGCCTCATAAAAGTGGTCTAAATACTTACCACTTGCTCGTGTCTTGGAGACTGGACTGAGCCTGGTATGCGGCAGTATATTATCTAATTATTTTATGAATATTGTTTACAGAATATTGGTACAACATTCGAATTAGCGTAAGTTCTTAAAACCTCGGTTTTCTGTTCTCAAATGCTACTAAACTGCTGTAATTTTCATTTAAAGATTTGGTCCGTCTAAATAAAAAGGAAGTTAAGTCAGTCATAAGGACAGCCGATAGAAGAGAAAACTCAAAATAATGAAATAAATGTTTTTTTCATTTTTCATAGTTTTGAATTTTCATATTACTTATAGCATGAATGACAATGTTCAAATTTTAGAATGTGTTTATTGAAAATATTAGCATTAGTGTGTTTCTTATATCGATGGGCACTCGGAGCAATAATTATATACATTTTTATAAAGTCTATTTATCAATCAAACGTATGATGAGCGGCATATTACATGTATACAGGCTCCTATACTACATGTCGCTAGTCTGATGCAAGCCGCGCAAGTGCAATACGGCCGATCATGCTGACGTGGGATATCTTGACGAGAAATTACGAATATATCTCCCGCTAAAAATGCCACGCAACGCGCCTAAAGTAGTTTTCACTTCAAAAAAATTGGTCAAGATTCGCGTGAAAAAGTATTAACCTTGGTAAATAAGTCATGAGGAAATCATTAAACCGCCTTCGTTAATTTATTTATATTTGTAGTTGGTATTCGATTGCGCACGTTCCTAAAATCATATTGGTGTAAACAAAGCTATTAGAGTTGTTCATGCACAAATCCTATGGGGCAATATGCTGATAATCCCAATGCCCGAATTCTGTGATGCGACGGAAAACTACGAATTCCGTAGATTAACGTTAAAGTTACCTATTAAGTGATGTGGACATCGCGTCGCATCGCAGTGAAAGAGTTGCGAAACATTTTTATAATAGCGGTACGCTTTGATGGCTGTTTTCACGTTTGAAGTTTCGTATAAATTAATAATTACGTTTGAAGGAGAAAATTGATTGTTTTTATTATCAACAGTTACGTGCAGTTAGTCATAAAAATTATCGAATATATAATTTTAGGCCACAAAATTGATTAACCATCATGATATATAAAACAATTTATTTTCAAGAGACTAGAGTAAATAATAGTATAAAGACGTTTTAACATTTTTAATTCTCGACTGGCACATTTTTTGGCTCCGTGGTAGTAAGTGGAACCAGTTGAAACTCAGTACTCAGTCGAATGGCCGCGGGTTGGATTGTTGGATCCTTGCACATGACTTAGTTTTATATGATGAGCATAATTTGTACTTAGGTGTTTTTAAATATATAGATAGATATACTTACATATATATGTCGGCGCCTGCCTAGAACACTCGCCAGGATCCATCACAAAAATGACACTATTAGTCAGACTTAAAATATATTTTCCTTCTCCACAACATCACCTTGCGATAAACTGCATACAAAGAATGTGTTTTAACTGAATTTAACTTTATTTTTATATTGCCCGTTTGTAACTCACTAAACTACCCCATATTTATTTTCCTTTGCCAATAATGGAACATATTTTCTTTATTACAAACATAACATTAATGGTTTACAATACTTATATACCATTACTTTAAATCATAATTAAAAGTTGAAATATATCCTAATTCGCTTAATTATTTAGGAATAATTGTAATCAAAATAGACAGGAAATATCACATTGTCCACATTTGTGACAATCATATAAAATTCTTAAAACAATATTAGATAAAAATTAAACATAACCAAAACTTTAATTTAATTCGTTACTTATCATAGTAATCTGTTTGGAAAACATGGTGCTAATATCATAAGTACAAAAATGTTAGTGACCAAAAGGATTTAAATTTAACGTCGGTATTATCTAAAAGGTAAAATCTAAGTTATGAATTACGATTATATTTCATTTACTTTCCTATATTTTATTTACTTTATAACAAGAAATTACTAATAATATTTCCTGTGTTATTTAAGTTCCGACTTAGTACAGGTAATAAAGCTTTGATTTTATTTGTTAATTACGTACATTGAAACAGGATGGCAGCACGATGGAGCGCCCATATATATTTATGTCAATTGTATTTAGATTTGAGAAATCGTGTATTTATGTACTCATATTTATGCATTTATTTAGTTCACCTTTTCACAACAGGCACCTAAAATTCCGTAGTAAAGCGATACTCGGCCCTTATTGTTAAGTTGGGGTCGCAGGTTTGATCCACGTACTTAAGATTTTTTTTAATGCAAATGAAGGCAAGCGAACATGCGGGTCACCTGACGGTAAGTGATCACCGCCGCCCATGAACACCTGCGACACGAGAGGAATCACAGATGCGTTGCCGGCCCTTGAAAAGGAGTAGGCTTGTTTCATGAATCTTCTTTATAGGTTATATTGGTCCGGAAATCCGCCCTTGGGAGTTCATTCTAGAAAAACCGACGTACGTGGAAAAAAGCACGCGAAAATCGCACAATAGACGACTTCCAACTTTAAAGATTATATAGCTGGACTCTCAAGTTCTTGCGAGTCGTTCGGTAATAAGACTCAGCAGCGGGTATCAATCCGAACAGCTCTTTGGAACACTCTCCGTGGTAGATCGTGTGAAAGACGCAAAGTATTGCAACGTCCCTACGAAGCGCCAAAGGATTGAGCTTTAAGGAAAGCTCCTTGTCGCCTACGATTCGAACCACTCTACGTTGGAATCAGCCAAAAGAACGTAGATAGCATTGAGTCATGGACAGTATTACTTATACACATGTGTATGTCACTTTGTTGTTTGCGATTATTACAAGCTATGTACTTTGAAATCAGATGAGTAAGTATGACAATTTCCAAATGTTAATATTTCCTAACATGCAAATGTTAGTCTGTTGGTTTATTACGCTTTCACGCCTTGACTACTTAATTGATATAATGAAGCTTAAAAAAAACTTTCAAACGTATAGCAATGCAAGCGAAGCAGTAGGCAAAAGCTATTTCTTAACATTTTAGTTTTAAACTACAATCTCACCTGACGTTAAGTGATGATGTGATGATGAAATATTAAGTGTATAGAAGAACTGGCTTTTTCATTTTCATAACCACGTTTTATTGCAAGATTTTGCTATTCTATACATATAATAAGAAGGCCCAAGGTCTCGCAGCAGGCCCAAAAAACGCTGGCTGGACGTGGTGAAGGCGGACATAAAGGCGAATAACCTTACACAAAAGGATGCCGAAGACCGGGCAAAGTGGAGAAAGCTAAGTAGGAAAGCGGACCCTGGCACCAGGCCGGGAAAACGCTAGGAAGAACAAGAAGACATATAATAAGAATGTAAATCTAACGTGTACTGCTTAGATTTTTGCGAAATAAATTGTTGCAGGAATAAGCAATAAAATACATTTCAATCATTTTTAGAAATATCTGTTTGTTTGTAGGAACACACATCACTGCTAAAGTATTGCGTTCACGATAAAACCTCACCAATAAAATCATAAAGCATACTCTCGAGTATCATTTAGTCTTAGTTTGATTAAAATCAATTCACTCTATCAAAAGTTATTGTAATTTTAATGACGACGCGATTTAAGTACGTGAGAAAAGTAGATAAGTAAATGGACTTCATACATTCAGATGATTTTATTAGTCACTGTTTATTTACATTCGGTTCCACGCGGACGGAGTCGTGGGCACTGTTAGTTTTTAATATGATTTCATTTATAAATGACGATGTGGCCCAAGATGGTAAACACGCTATACCTAGATATTGAGTACAGCTGCTACAAAACACCAACGAGTGCTTGGTAGCAGATTTCCAATTTAAGGGTGTTCGCTTGCCATGCAGACTTTAAAAAGACCTACCGCCATACCATGATTTTCCTTCATCGAAAGCTCTAATTCTCTCGCAAGGATTCGAACACACTATCAAATAAGCTATCATCGCTTTTGCTGAGAGGAGCTGAGAGTTCAAAATCAAAAGTACTTTATTCAATTTAGGCACTGAAAAGAAGCTCATGAACGTCAAAGTTACCACCGGGTCGGGAAACAACCCAGTCATTGAGAAGAACCGGCAAGAAATTCGATTTGGTCTATCTTTTCACAATACATAACATATTTTTTTATTATTAAAAGTTGAGACTCAAACGGGGTTTGAACTTGCATTTATTGTCATTATGTCCGAACAAACTAACATGAAGCTATTATCGCCTCATGTTGTTTGTTGCTTATAACAGTGTATATACCTCGGAGCCACGCCGTCTCCTATTTTAGGTGCATAAATGAAATGAATCACGCTTCTGTTTTCATCAAGAAAATCAGTTATTTTTACAACCGCAAATTTCTTAGATGATGGTTTATTTATATATAACATGCCGTATATATTTGGACGTCGTCAATCAGCTAGAGGAATTCGTGATGCGCCATGTGAATCATCCCTAATTATTTGAAATACGTGGGGTGTTTAACTGTTTCTTAAAACTGATTTATGCATATAGCACGTTGCTGAAAATTGAAAGTATTCATGAGGTAATTTTATTTAATAAGAACTTCGGGCGAGGTGTTATTAAGGACTACGTGTAGGAATTTCAGAAAGTGTTATCTGAGAGTTTATGAAATACGTATGTCATCTACAATGTTGACATTTAAGCACCTTGACAGCTTCTCTGAAGTTCGTGGAACGAAATGGCAGCCAGCGTAAGGATGCAAGTAGCAGCCATTCGGCTTGAGTGATTACCGCCTATCCATTCTGGTGAAATTAATTTAACTAACGGTTTTAGCTAACTGCTTATACATATACATATTGTAATAATAATACGCATATATTTATTTAGTTCATTTGAAAATTTACGCTAAGCAGGGAAGTAGTTACCGGCGTATTAATGATATGGTCCCCCGGTTTACAAGGGTCCCAAGGCGTAATTAGTAATCTAGTAATTATGCGGAAAATATAAGAATAACGACTGTCATTAAGTTCAACTAGTCCACGTGGACACGTGTGAAGTGCATTATCCTGTGTGTTTTGACCGCAAGCAACGGGCTCCAGCATAGAGTAACGAACCTGCGATTGTAAGTGTAAGCGGTTTCATAATTCTATGGTCTCCAGGACTTTCCGAAGGTGCGCACCTAAGCTTGAGTTAAGTGATGCCCGTTACTTATTTATCTATATGTCACAAATAGCCTTTTATGATATCAAAATAATGTACAAATAAATAACAGATATTAAGCCAATGCTCTCATGTATCTATCGGTGGAATATCATTGTTTATTGACAACTGGTGTGAATTCGTATATACCAAAAAACATTCTGAATGCTTATATATTTACAACATTACATACTGTCGGGAAAATATAACACTATAAGATACTTATGAGATTAAGTTTACTTTTCAATCCTTAGGTATACTAAATCATACTTGACTGATCTCAGGTAAAAAGAGGGTTCTTTTTAAAGTTAGTTACAGGTTATGGAGATCACTTAAATTTAGTTGTAATAGATCTTTAAACTAAAGGAAAATCGTTACCAAAGATTTATTAATACGTTCCATTACCATTAACATAATATAAAATTGTGGTCAAATAATAATATAGAAATATTTCCTTTACTGATATCTTTATTCCACAATTCTGGTAGTGACGTTGCAAGTTTAAATTTATAATCCAATTTAAAGACTACCAAAAGTCGTACTTCATCTTCTAGAGAAATTTGTAATATGAAGAATTTGTAATATGAAGAATGAAGGTTCCAAATCTCCAGAATAAATTAAGTCATGGATATGTTTATTTAATCCTATGGCTAAATAGAATATCCACCTTTTTTATCGTCGCTTGATTGACTACTTTATTTGTCGCTGCGAGGTTCAATTTATATGGAATGAAATATTTATATGGGGGTACAATTCCTGCGGCCGCGAATAACGTTTGCCCCCAAGTCATACCCTAATTCATATTTATTCTCACATTTTAATTTGTCACAAAATATTAAAAAAACTATCTTGAATATATAAAACAACGAGTGAACTCGCCAGTAATACTACAGTTAATTAAATATGAATACAGGCTGTTTTTACATACAGTACAGCATAAATATGTGTCAGTGAGACGGATACAAACAGGGATCTAATATCGCAGGTCAAACGAACCGTGTAATAAGACGAATTAACGGATCAAAATTTAACTTATCTCATCATTCTCATCCGTTAATGGTCTCATTCGGACTTTCCGCGGCGATGGACAAAAGGTATGACGTCATTACAGTGTACTGTTAGAACTTGATTAATAATTAAAATAAATATTTAATACGTTATATGTCAAAATTGTATTTAATGGAGTAAACCCTAGGTCCTCTAATTTTCATTTTTACTTATACATAAATATTTACACATAAATATCTACAAAATATCAACAAGTACCTGTTTCTTGGGATGTGCCGATTCCGAGTCCATTATACTGCATGGCTTTTTATTTCTCGAACTGACTACGCTATTGGCCTAGGAACGCGTTAACAGCTTCACCGGACTACTAAGACGAGCGCTTAAGGCACTCAGTCGATTTGTCGGCTTGGGCTGTTGTCTAGATAATGCAATTTTAGTTCGATAAGGGAAAAATAAAACCCTTCCACTTTCATATATAAGCATGTGTGCGTTCACGTGTGTGGAGATGATATGTGTAATGTTGTTGCTGTGAAGTAAAATTTTGTGTCACTATATTCGCGCGAGCAGCGTGCTGAAGGGTTCCACGCTGAGGGAACGGACCTTGGCTTGGGTCGCTGCCGTGGGGGGCCTAGTCTGGTTGATGCTGCATGGCGAAATGACCGGAACAGTGCTTATAGTTTGCGACCAAAGTATAGGTTTAAGGGACCCCTTTACCAAGGTACATCGACACTCACCTCTTACTTATACATATAATCCTTTTTTATACATTATAGATTTCTAGTTCTATAATTGACTATAATACTAAAGGATGATGTGGTCTAAGGTAGTAAACCTTAACCTTTTTTATTTTTTGATATGATTGATGACATATGATTATACCTACTTTAAATCTATTTTGTATCCGTTGATTATGTTGTAAGTAATTATTTTGTATGGTGTAAATAAATTCTCTGTCACATAGGACTGGATCTATAATGCGGGAACTGTTAAGAAGATTGTAAAAAAGATCAGTAAGCTATTAAATTGGCCTAGAAAAAAAAAGTTAAATTTAGAGATTTACAATTATTTGGAGCATTTTGCAGAAACGATTCAGAAATGAATATAATTAAATAGCTAAAGGGGCCACGCGTTGCTGTGGCTCAGTCATTGAAAAAGAAATTCAAAAATTAAAACGTGGCGCCATCTATGAGGTATCTATAACAGTCGGTCGTACAGCTTTCTGTTAACAAATTAATTTAAAGCGCCATCTGTTTAAGACAGATGAAACTTACAATTAATAATAATAATCAACATTGATAATAATTTAACTTGTAATTAAAAATATTGAGGCCAAAATCGAAATATAAATTATCCTGTCTCTTACGTTGGACCAAATTATACATTAACGCCAATTTTTATGAAGATCGGTTGAGTAGTTTCAGAGTTCATAGTGGACAAACATTATGACACTGGATTTTTATATATTTAAGATATAACAGATAGAAATTATTAAAAAATATTCAGTACGGTGCTGGTATCCGTAATAGTGAAACGTCTGTGGTATAACCATTTTTGTGATCTGTGTGAACTGTGAACAGTGAACTGTGAACTGTGTGAATAGGTGATTTTTTTAAAGCTCGTTCGTAAGGATTCGGACCTACATCAATCGATGCGATGTCCGAACACGTTAACCATTGAGCCACCTAAACAGCGCCATGTAGAGGGCCTAATTATAGATTAAAACTATATAAGTGATCTCATAAATGTTTAAAAATTACAAAATCCGTACACCCCTCTAAGAGAAGAAGGAATACAAATACCCGCAAATATATATGAAGGAGAAGATCATTTCGTAACCAAAAACTTACAATAAGACTAGTCTTTTCGTGGTTACAAATTAGCGGCGTTAGTACAGAAATCGATCTAAGTTCCCAAGCCACGTGACTCGTACGGGAAGTGTACTCGTGGAGGAGAAAAGGGAAGAAATAATTTACAAAGAATCTCAGAGCTATGTTTAAAAATACAATAATGATTGTAATGCCATTACTCGTGAAGATAATACGTCTATAAATAATTTCAGATAAGAACACTTTACGTAAAATTCTTAGTAAAAATTGTTACACAATTTTATGAATTTGTTTAAATTTAATTAGCAAATATAAGTCATATTTATATCAGCGTGTTGTCATGTCATAATAAATTAGACATCGAATTATTTTTTTTTTTTTTAAATGTGAATACAGATACGCGGAGTAGGGATTGAACAATGCTTATTGGTATGAATGCGTACGAATAATAGTTTTCTAGATAATAAGTCCCGAAGTACATTACCGATTTGCTGCATGGTGAGTTCAAGTACCATGTCAAGCGGGTTTATTTCTAAAGGCTTATTTATTATAGGGTGGGTCAAAATGTGAAGGATGTCTGGAAATGACGCTCCTCTCTGTGCATCCACCAAAAATAAATGTAACTATCTATGTTTGTGAAAATATCTGTCATGAAAAGATAAACCAGATCGAGTTTCTTGCTGGTTCTTCTGGATCACTGCGTTGTTTGTCCGAACCGGTGATAGCTTTGACGTTCATAAGCGCCTAAAGGCCTAAATTGAATACAGTGTTTTTGATTTTTGATCTATATGTATGTACTGGCAGTTGCCCGCGACTTCATCAGAATTTATATCCTTGTAAATGTTGAAACGATACATTATTTTCATTTAACTTGGTCGTTTCATGGAGTGAACGTCGCGATAACTTCCAGATTAAATATTCTTTCAAAGTTACTTGATAATCATGGTCATATTTTGGTCAATTTTAACAATGTTTTAATGAGTTGTAACTTATGTCTTATGATGGTGTATAAGCTAGGTTACTGTATAGTTTAACCAAGCTTCGTTCTGTAACCTTTGTGTTGAGTAACGAACATCCATCTGTTTTCTAGTTTATATTATTACTACGATTTGGGTAAAATAATATAAATTACGGGTAATTAATGCGTTATAGAAGAGTAAGCGCAATGTTACACACAAGCCTGAACTTCCGGCTATATATTTAGAGACGCCAAAAAGATTGAAAAGAGTTGTATGTATATTTTAGGCACGATCGCACGGGGCGTGGATTTTTAAAACATTCAAAGTGTCTAGATTATAAAATATTTAAGTATAACGTAGGTGATTAAAAGAGGAGATGTTTTACAGTCGCACGTTTTATTTTTATCTATAGAAATAAATAAGATTAAAGTGTCTATTTGTTATGTTAAAATGACAAATTTTTACTAAAATGATATAAATGTATATACGGTACTCATAAAAAAATTGTCTGTCCGCTTATTCCGATTAATCACCGAAATTTTTGGAACGATTTTAACTGAACTTTCACTGGCAGATAGGTAACCTTTTAAGGGGTGACTAAGACTAAGTTCCGCGGAATTATAATAAGGTAAAGAATAAGTGTCCAGTCTACACTTAATTTTTTTTGATAAATTACACGTAGGGAAAGTCGGTGGTAATAGTTAGTTCATTAATAATTTTATTACTTAGCTATTACTATCATTAGCGTGATGATATATAGCCTATAACCATTCTCGATGAATGAGCTATATAACACTGAAAGAATTATTCAAATCGGACCAGTAGTTCCTGAGATTACCCCTTACAACGCCACAACGTCACAAACTCACAAACCCACAAACTCACAACGTCACAAACTTTACCTCTTTATAATATTAGTATAGATTAGCTTGTACTATTTATTGAACGGTTTTTGATTTATTTATTGTTGAACAATACCAACATTATGGAGAGAGTTTAGTGAGTTATAAATTACACAATTGACAACTTGTGTTAAGTTTTCATTCTGGTGTGGTTTGGGCTGTCGTATTCTTTCCGTATTCTATCCGGCAAGAGGATATTTTGAGTTATTTTTCCTGCCGACTCTTTATCCGCACCTTTTTTCTGACATTAGTTTAGCTTCCAGCTTAAATACAATAAAAAGTGAGCTGTCAAGAGGATTTGGGCCGTTTTACCAGGCGAATATTAATCAACTCTACGTCATCGAATTTTGTACACGGCTCTAAATTGGGCTTCACTATCAATCTACTACCTACAAGAAATTGAGGTTTGTTGGAAATTACTTCAAATTAAGTCGTAAAAGCTAGTCATGTGATACATTGTTCACATATTTATGGAGGTACAGTTAGCAACACAATTAGAGTTTTTTACATATTTTCATTTAAAGTCGTGGTTGTCGAGTGTCTTAATCGTAGGAATATCGATTCCGATATATGCTAATATTTCAGAATTCGGATACTAATACTGATTTAAATTGGTATCAGTATCGGCTGACGGTGAAGCAAAACATCGTGAGGAAACCTGAACCTGAGATTTAGTCCAGTAGTAATACGGTATGTGGGAAAAATATAGATTTCTGGATTTATTCAATTTTGTAATCGCTTATATATCATGAGTGCGTTACGGGAGCAGTGCAATAGGTATATTTATAACCAGCTGTGCCCGCGACTTTGTCCGCGTGGAAACTTATGTAAACAACAGTAAGTAATAAAGTTTTCTGAATGTATTAAGTCCATTTACTATTCTCACGTACATAAGTCGCGTCGTCATTAAAATTACAATAACCAGACTAAAAGTTACTCGAGAATAAGCGTTATGCTTTTCTTGGTGAAGTTTTATCGTGAACGCAGTACTCTAGCAGTGATGCGTCTTTAAACAAACAAAGATTTCTAAATATGATTGAAATGTATTTTATTACATATTTCAAGACACCTGCAACAATTTTTTTCACAAAAATATGAAAAGTACATACAGTACGTTAGATTTACATTCTTATTATATATATGGATATTGTAATGTTACAGAGGGCGCGGCGAATTCTCTTTTGCTGACTGTACTGTACAAGTTTAGTATAATGACTATCACGTGAAATAATTATATTTACAATAAAGGCCCACGCGCGGCGCAAGGCCGTCGTGACGTCACGCGACACGTAGCCGTGACGTCACTCGGTCGGATGGCGCGCGCGCGTGCCAACGTGTCAGGTTACTCATTAATTGGATAGAAGTGGTCAGCCGCTCTGTTTAGCACTACTGATGCAAAGAAATAACGACTCAATAAATGAGCTTTCATACTTTTGAATCATATTTATCTGGATGTTCTCTTAAGAAGAATCATCATCATCAGCAGCTTCTAAAAGACCCACTGCAGGGCCATAGGCCTATTCCCGAAGGAAGGTATGGACTTAATCACCACGCGAGCCCACGACGTATTGGCGATTTCAAACTCTCAGAAATCCATAATTCTATGTTTTCCCACACACAGTAGTACATTATATTAGTGCATTTCCCAGGTTAAGATTTGCTCATGATTTTTGGCACTGCAATGCAAACACTGTTACTTCAGGTCGGTGTTTCTGTGGGTCGGGTGGTAGTACCTCGGGTGACCCGCCCCGAAACCAGTATTAGCTTCACCGTGGTTCTATCACCTATTAAACATGCCAGGTTTCGTACCTGCGGATATCCGATTTATATTTCAGTGGTCAAACCATTAGACCATCACGACTTGAAGAAAAATGTCGCGAGGAAACAAAACGGTATGTACCGATTGACATCTATAAATTATTTTGAAGCTTGACGTATTTCAGTAGTATAATCACATCTATTTAAACGTTAACAAAACAGCTTTATTAAAACTATAATAAAAAAAAAATTGGCAACAAATTTCCTTGATTATTACAGGTATTATCGAGTAGGTAACAGTATTACAAGTGTCTTGTGATAGTTTCAATGTTCTAATAAGATGGCCCCCTTGTATGATCTTTCTATAGATTATTTGTGCATTTTATACATCTCGGAATTCATGCTCCGTGGTATTATGTGCACAATAACCGAACTATATTACGTAAAACACTACCGATATTACAAAATAACACAAGATTATGAATAAAATATTAAAACTATTTGACATTATTTTATATTACATTATAAACTAAGATCTCACCAAAAACTCCACTTCAATATGTTAACAGCTGCCCTTGAATTATTGTAACGAAATAACTGTTTAACATATACAACGTTGCTACAAAAAATAACATTATATTTGATAACGTTAATATATTAATATTATAAACAAGACAATGTAGTAGTCCGGTGAAACTGTTAAGGCCTTTAACTAGGCCAATAGCGTAGACAGTTTGAAAAAAAAAGAGAAAATTTATGAAGATGGATGCATATTTGTCACTCTTTTACGCAAATGTTACTAAACAGATTTAGATGAAACTTTGCAGTAACATATAATAGCGTTAGCGTGCTAGAGTATTATATGCTAGAATAACACATAGATAATAATTTGAATTATTATTATTTAATTTAGGCAAAATGTAATGATAAGTATCAATTAAATTGGGAAAGAACCTGCCATCTAGGATGCGATATAAATCTTTAGTACACGAGGGATGTATGACGTCATCGTTTATGAAAATACAAATGCACATAAAGTCAGGCAGAAGAAAAAATATAGTAATTGTAAAATAGCGGCTTTTATTCATGGGTTTGTTGACTTTCAACAGAGCTATACAACTGACTGTAATAATTAAAGTGATAATGAATCCGTACAAGTAGGAAAAATAACGATAGTTATACGATATAACAACAATTAATAACGTTATTCTGTAACAGTTTTATGCTAAAAAGTTCACAATATCGTAGCATTACAATACGTGAAGCTTTGGAACAGTCTCGACCGATATTACAGCGGCTTCCAGCGCTGGATTGTCAATCTCTAAATAGTGTTTTGATTATACTGTGTTTATTATCAAACACAATTAACAGTAACCGGCTTCTGATTTGATATGTCGGGGAGAATACTAAAAAACTCGTAGTCTGCATCGTTTGGTTTTGCGTTTATTGCGCTGTGCGCTAGAGAAAACGCTCTAGAAAATCGATCCTAGCAGAATGTCTCACTCTTGTCCCCGACGTGACGTGTCAAAAGAAATATCGGGTACTTTAGTCATTTTAAGGTGCTTTAATAAAATAATAGTATTTATTCGAATAATATTATGTTATAGTGGCGTTACAAAAATATCGTTATATGCAAAATAATGTTACATAAACATATCTGTAGTGTGTATTTGATAACATCACTATTTCCAACAGTGCATAGTAATGAGTAAGGTAGGTATGTAGACTTTGCAATATGTCGTACATACGTTTTTTTCCTTTAACGTCATTGACACGGGGAATATTTATTAATGGAAAACTTATATGTAAATAGGTTAAAGGAAGGTAACTTCTTATTTCCGTTAGACTAATTTTCTTTACTTTGATAGAGAATACAAGTATGAAATTTTCATTCACTGTTCTAACGAATAAAAATATTAAGAACAAATCCACGTATTATAAAGATATGTCCGAACTTATATTTTGATAAGATTTTATCATCATAAATAAATTAATGTTTTTAGTTGTCCGTAACACCAACTAAAGCAGTTTCTTGCATCGTGGTCTTTCTATTCTTGGCTATTTGTGCTAGTTATTGTTGGGGTTGGTTTTCTATATTCTTTTCTCCTCTACTCTCTGCTTTTGGTGTCATGTTCAAGAATATCTCACTACTTCTTTTATTCTTTAGTAATACACCCATCCAATTTATTGAACCTGCCTCTATCTTTGACCAGGACGAGAGAGTTTTAATTTTAAATTGCCTACGTCATCTAGAGGCTTTCTCTTCACTTGACCATATCACCAATTCTCCGTGGGTCTGATTGTAGAACTAATTCTGTAACCCCGGTTGGAAGATACCATGGTTTTAATTTATCTAACATCTTTAAGACCACTTCTTTAGTTCGAAATAAAGTATAAAAAGCTTGAACATTTACTATTTATTGATAAATCCAATTTAAGGTATATCTACATGTATAAAAATCCAGTGTCACGATGTTTGTCCACGATGAAATCCGAAATTACTCAACCGATCTTCATGAAGCGTTGGCATTTATGTCTTACTTGGTCCAAATTGAAAGATAGGATAATTTATGTGTCGATTAAGGCCTTAGGCCACCCTAGAGGCTGAAAAAAATAGGGTTTTTGGGGATTTTTTTTTCAGAAAAACTACAAAATAAATAAGATAACAGAAACGGTTTTTTTATATAGTGACTGCTTACAATAATTTTTTTGAAGCGATTCATTACAAAATGGCGGCTGTGAGCGTTTTTGCGACGACGTCTTTTTTTTTGGGGTCCACGGCCGGACTAACAGCTCCTGTAACTTTTAAAATAATAATGAGCAAATGAATTTCCCGATTATATATAGTAATTGCTATAGAAGTACGTAGGATTTTTGCGATATATTGATTTTTGGCCAAATGGCGCCCTTTTAAAGTGAAAAGTGACAAACTTACCTGAAAAATTGTCAGATAATTGTTAATAACAAATGAACTACGCAATATAAAAAAAAAATCCTACGTACTTCCATAGACAATGTATATTTCAAGATATTTTCAAAATTTCAAGTTAATCGGTTGAAAATTTCTTGAGTTACGAGTCCAGCCAACTTGAAAAATACAGTATTGAGATAAACGCGTTTAAAGTTTTGAGTAGTAGAAAATCATGAATAATTTCACAATACCTTTAATCTGCGATGACTGCACCATACAATTGGCCTTCCAGATTATCTTCCTGCTCTTGCATTTCTTTTCTGCCTGATCTTGAAGCGATTCTTGCCTCTTTTACCCGGTCGGACAGCGATAATTCCATAAATGCACAGAATTTTCTTATTCCGTGCCAACCAACTCCAAGCAATCACATGGCAATTATGATTCTACGGTTGATTTCGTAGGCTTTCTCAACAAGTGGACAACTCGGTATCTCAGTCTTTTCACAATTCTCACAGGACATTACTAGTTTGAATCCCAAACCACGCTTACTGCTTTCAGTAAATTTCACTTCCGATTGGCATATCTTACAAACAACAGCGTTCGAAATTGCTGAAAATACTGCGGTAAAGTTAATTATACGATATCCAAACGCTGGATCCACTTCAATATCATATAAATATTCCGATTGCTTTGGTTTTTTTGCCGATGTACTGGCATTCAAGTCTTCTGGTGCTTCTAGCTCATGGCGATTCAATGGTCTTCTTTGAGATATTTTTGGTCTCTTTCTATTGCAAAACGACGTATTTATTCCTTTCTTCGCACTGTACACTACTTTATCACTCATTGTAAAAACTCAATAATTATACAGGGAAAAAGAAATGGAAGTTCACAGAAATATCGAGGAAAACAAGTGTTCGTCGACTAGCGTCCTTTTCAAATGCTTGGCTGTGCCCAACTAACTAAAAGAGACGTTCGACAAGGATAAACTCGTCTAGACTAGTCAGGAAATAAATATTTTCAATAACATCTGCCGTATACCTGCTCTAGTCCCCTAACGTACCTTCCCCCTGGCGCTCACAAAAGGAGCTCGCTGCGGACCAGATGGCCTTGTACTAAAATTCGAAAATCGAGTACCTAAAGGTTTTTCCCGGCCATAATCTTCTGGGACATCATTTTTGAGGTCCTAAGGGACCATTTGGAATTAAAAAAAAAATAATAATTTTTCGAAAATTCTAGGGTGGCCTAAGGCCTTAATAGCCACAAGATATTTACAAATTAAATTATTGTCAATGTTGATTATTGTTATTAATTATAAGTGTCATCGGTCTCGAACTGATGCCGCTTTAAATTAGTTTGTTGACGGAAAACTGTAGAACCGACTGTTATAGACATGCCATAGAGGGCGCCACGTTTTACTTTTTAATTTGTTTTTCACTTTTAATTCAACTTATAATAACTGAACTACAGCTACATTTAGTCGGGTCAGCTAGAATATTCATATGATTATAGTGTATTTATTTATGTACGATATTCATGTCATTGGTTATATAAAATTTGAATCTGAATTCGTATCGAATCTTTACGACTGACTGTAGGTGGTAGAGCCACGCTGAAGCTATTACTCGTTTCAGCACAAATGGGTCGGCTCGCCCGGGGTACTACCACTCGGCCCACAGAAACGCCTACATGAAGTAACAGTACTTGCATTGTTGTGTTTCGTTCGGTCAGTGAGAGCGCCCCTCTCCCCTTCCCCTCCCCCATATACAAGCAACGCACTTGCGACTCTCTTGGTGATGCTAGTGTCTATAGACGGTGGTGATCACTTAAAATCAGGTGATACTATGATATAAAAAAAAACTTTCTGTGAAGGAAAAAACCGTAGCATGGTGGTAGGGCTTCTTCTAAATGTGTCTGGCTAGCTACTACCCTCGAGTTGAAAATCTGTCACGGAGCACCTGTTGGTGTGTTCCGGCACACGCTCTTGAGAGCCATTCACTCTAAGTTTAGCGTGTTTACCATCTTAAACTACATTGTCATTTAATATCAGATGAGATTTTAGTCAAAGACGAAGGCCCTAAAACATAAAAAAAAAACTTCGTTTTAATAGATGTTATTTAAATTCAACAGATGAAATGTTGCATAGGTATTGTAAAACATTAAAAAAAAACTTATAACTATAAACTTTAAATGTAGATCTTGAGATAATACTATAGTTGATTTTTAAAATAATGTTACTTGGTATTTTAGGACTCACTTATAATATAGATAAACGAGCTTCTGCTCGCGACTTCGTCCGCGTGGTATAGTTTATTTGGGGTAAAGATAAACAGCCATTTGAA
The DNA here is from genome assembly GCA_036509395.1 of Antheraea yamamai. Taxonomy (NCBI): domain Eukaryota; kingdom Metazoa; phylum Arthropoda; class Insecta; order Lepidoptera; family Saturniidae; genus Antheraea; species Antheraea yamamai. The sequence goes on along the minus strand of AP028436.1, from coordinate 22,053,457 downwards.
ACATTCTTCATTACTGCTCCGCTTCTATTTGTATTAGGTATAGAGTATGATATATATAACCTATAACCTTCCTCGATAACTGGGCTATCTAACAGTGAGAATTTTTTTCAAATCGGACCAGTAGTTCCTGAGATTACTGCATTCAAGCAAATAAACTCTTCGGCGTTATAATATTAGTATAGGTAAATAAAGTTTGTATGTTTTTAGAAGTTAGTCTCCGAGCTACTGATCCAATTCCACAGTCTATAGGTATCTAATTAAAAACGAATCTTTTCTCTTTACGTTTATGTTTTCTATTTCGTATATATTTTAATCAACTCTGTAAAGCCTCGAAATATCAATAAAATTTGTATTTTTTTTTAGTTTTATAGTCTTTATTATGAAATGTTATATGTATGATATTTAATATCACGCTACGGCCTTTAGGAGAGAGTAATTACCACACAAAGAACTAATCGAGAACAAGGTAATAATGCGGGCGGCCCTTGTGATCCAAAATTGATTTACGCTTACACTTACACTAATTGAATACTTAAAAATTAATAGTCAGGTTTAAATAGAATAATCTATTCCTTCTATACACAATCACTTCAAAACTCAAATAGCTTAGCATTTGATTCAGGTCTATTGACGCTATAAAACTCAGCGCAATCAACATGATGGTTCTAATTTTATAAGCGGTTAAAAAGTTCGTACGTTTTTCACCACAAAAACATCTATATTTAACCTCCACTACGTAAATGTGTGTTTATATTAACAATTAAAAAAAAACTCGATTTAAATATTTACGTTTGCATCTGGAAATAAAAAAAATGGAATACGCTGCATCGAACGAATACGCCAACGTACCAACATAGAACGATTGTACTGATGATAATACGTATCGAATAAGATCAATCAGGAGTAGTATAAATAAACGGATGTATTCATTACATCAAATTATAGTCGCAGAGTAAGATATGAGCGAAGCTTCATGATCATAATTTTTTATACATATAATAAAAATGTAAATCTAACTTGTTTGTATTTTTATATTTTTGTGAAAAAAATGTTGCAGATGTCTTGGAATATGTAATAAAATACATTTCAATCATTTTTAGAAACGTCTGTCTGTTTGTTTGAACACGTTTCACTGCTAAAGTACTGCGTTTATGGTAAAAGGGGAATCATAAAGCATGCCTTTGTGTAACATTTAGTCTTATTTTCATTAAAATCGGTTCTTTCTATCAAAAGTTATTGTATTTTTAATGACGACGCGACTATAGTACGAGAGAAAAGTAGATAAGTAAATGAACTTAATATATTCAGATGATTTTATTAGTCACTGTTTTTTTACATACGGGTCCACGCGGACGAAGTCACGGGTACAGCTAGTTGAAAATAAAAACGTGTAATCATAATCTTTATAAGGAATTTTGTTTCATTTTTTGAACTGAAACATCTTATTGGAGGGCTTTCAAATTCTGATCCGCATTCTTTTTATGTTACGAAAACTGGTAGCGGTAAACACTGTGTCGGTTAGTGTGTTGTACTTAAAATACCGGTTCTCATCTAATCATCAAAGTTAAGCAACCTTCGCATGAGTACTTGGATGGGTGACCGCCTGGGAACACCACGTGAAGTTCATTTTTTGATGTATTTTTTAATTAAAATATTTCCCTGTCATACAAAAGTTTAACGTCTATCGTGTGCCTTTACAACATATCCTGTTTTTTTTCTGCACCAAATAAATGCCTTGTAAAATCTGTAACTTTCTAATGAAGTTGGATTATTTTAGTAACAATTACTTTCCCGAAATGTTAATCCAAGTTATGTAGTTATAAGCGCCGCTAGCTGCAGGTTCACAGCAAACGATATCACCTGTTAAATACTGGGTATTTGACGCAAATGCTGTAATCAAGTACATGATATAATTGGAAAAATATTCAGCACCTGAAGAGTAAACAACCAAGAATTTGTTACGTATTTTATTTATCTATGTACGTGCATATCTTATGAAGGAATGGTAGGTATGTATTTGGCGATTTTACACCGAAATTAATTATATAATTGGCTTCGACTTTGTCAAATTGTTTTATTTAAAAAACCCTTATTTTTGCTAAATATTATCTGTACGCAGACACGCAATGATATACGTTGAGGAATGCTGGCCTCTTAAAAAGCAACTGCTTGAAAATCTCCATACCCTTGAAATAAAATGCTTAGATGGCCTGAAAGAGTCACCCTACTAGACAAAGTGCTGAAGCATTATACCAGAGGCATATTTAAAGTAAAATATATGCAGAATAAACTAGTGGAAACATGACTTCGATATTACGGTCATATCTTGAGTGAGCTGGATGGTCACGTGATCAAAAAAGTGCTAAATTATAAGCTAGGATTGAAAAAAAAAACTGTGTCTAATTACAAAAGATATAAAAACAAATAACATAGATCTAAGGACGACTAGAGCGGATGCCTCTGAAGACGTTATATTAGGAGGAGTAACCCCAAATAAAAATGGAATAAGGCCAGAAGCTGAAGATCGTCTATACGCCGAAAATCTTGAGAAATAAAATAAATAGAGAAAATGTCTTCAGGGGAGTTTATTGAACTAGTTTACTGAGTGTGTTGGTATTTGTTTGTTGATAGGTTTTTTAATTTTAAATTGTGACCACTTCCGATGTTAGTTACGTCAGTGTTACATGCAAATTTGATCGTGTAACATTTTTTATGTTTATACTAATATATATATTTACTAGCGGGCCCGGCGGACGTTGCCCCACCCTGATAATAAAAAAAATTCTAAAATTCAACCGCAGCGCCACCAATTGTGAATCTTGTGAATCTAAACCATTCTCGAATCGGCCGTTTAGGAGGAGTTCAGTGACATACACACGTAAAAAAAATATCATTACATAGTATAAAACAAAGTCCGCTACCGCGTCTGTCTGTCTGTCTGTTTGCGATAAACTCAAAAACTACTGAACGGATCTCCATGCGGTTTTCAACAGTGGATAAAGCAATTCATGGGGAACGTTTTAGTATATAATTTGTCAAAGATTTTTTTATAATCAGGGCGGAACAACGTCTGCCGTGCCCGCTAGTATAAAGATATAATGATAAATATGACATTACGTCATTTAATTTATGAGGATTATAAAACTGCAAGTAATTAACGATTATATTAATAAAAAAATACCAGAATCCCTATACCGGACTGTCCCTGATTAATCCATATAGACGTATAATAAAGATTATGAAGTTATTTATATAACTGGTATTCAATCGATTCTATAAATACTATTTAGAACTATAACACGGCACTTGTAACAAATATAACGTTAGTTGTTGCTATAGAAGACTATTTTGTTAAGTACAATATGGGACCTCGCGAATCATTGAAGACCAAGTTTGGGGAATTTGTTGTCTTAACTCTACCCTCCCAATACATTCATGATAATTTAATCTATGTCCGCAAAAACTTTGATAAGATTGATTTCTCAAAAGACCGGCGCGGTATAATCTAAATACTAGAAACTGTGACAAACTGGTCGTCCTATGTTTCAGACTTAGTAAAACCAATAACAGTTTTTTAGGTAAAAGTGTTAGGTTTTACAACAAAGTCCCAAATCATATTACCGATTTTCCGGACTGTAAATTTAAGTGCTATATCAAGCGGGTTTTGGTGTCAAAAGTCTATTATAGAGTGGATCAATATGTGAACCATGGTGATGTATGTAATTTACTCCTTTGTGTGCATCTACTAAAAACGATAGTAACGTGAATGCCAAATATTAACAGCTATTTCGCTTCCGGCGAACGTATTAAGATGGCGTCTCAGCTATGCTTCGATCGATCTTACACAATACAATAAAGTAACTTAAATTTCCTTTACACATTTACACAATACTAACATTACAATAAATTAGATTGCATTCAATTACGACTTAACAAATAACCGATGTAATTAACCAATTTCTTCAGTTATATAATCGAGAATCACTCGGTTCAGACTATTTCCCCTCATGTATATAATAACAATTAATTTGTCAGTGGTTAGTTCCCCAATTTCTTAAAACAAGCTGATAACAGTTGCGACGCGCCCTTCACAATTGAACTTATGTTAATCTCTAGATATTATTCACATTTTTGCGTTACGTCTATCTGTTATCGCTTACTTCAAATATTTGCAGACTTTAAACCTTCGTCCATTCATATTTACGCCATCTTTGCGCGTTCATTTTGTGTTGTTTTTAACCTAAAATAAAATAAAAATTGTTTTTGCAGCCTCTACTTCCAATTACGTCTATCTAAATATAAAAATATGAAAAATATAAAAATGTCCTTCGTTAAGGGAGACAATGCGGTAAAACTCTAATCATACTTTGTTTTTATATTATAGGGGGTAAACGAACAGGCGGGTCACCTGATGGTAAGTGATCACCGCCGTCCATAGACACTAGCAACACCATTGGAGTCGCAAGTGCGTTGCCGGCCTTTTAAAGAAGTGTACGCGCGTTTTTTGAAGGCTTGTAAGTCGTAATTGTTTGGAAACACCGCCGCTGGGAGTCGATTCCACAGGGTCGAAGTACGAGGCAGAAATGACCTTGAAAATCTTACTGTGGAAGATCTCCACCCATCCAGGTGGTGTTGATAAAGTTTTAGTTTAGAATCTTTCATTTCACTGAACCAGCTAATAGGGTATGGCCCCTTGATACCCGTATTCCTGATTCAACCAAGTTGACGAAGGAAGCGAATGAAGTCACTAGTCATAATTATCATCATCAGCCAGTAAGAGACCCACTGCAAGGCTATAGGCCTTTTTCCGATGGAAAGTATGGTCATAATCACCACGCCAGCCAACGACGTATTGGTGATTTCAAGTTGCAAGAAATCTACAATTCTATATTTTTCCCACACAGGTGGTACTACAAGAATATTTCTCAGGTTCAGGTTTCCTCACGATGTTTTCCTTCAGCGAGAGACGATAATGTTACCAATTTAAATTACTAAATGTACGGGAATTTCGAGAAATTCGCTGGTACCTGTCTAGGTACGGACCTGCGGTCATTGGATTATTATACCACCGGTCAAACCACCAGACCACCGCGACTACTAGTGACCAGTAGTCTGTCCGTAATTTGTGAATGAATTTTTCTTCCCCGTATCAAAAACTCTCTTATCACATATTTTACTAAGTACATCAAATTAGACTGTGATTCATAATTGACATAAAGAGACATTGTATTAATCTGTGACGCAAAAGGGTATCGAGACAAATCACAAAAACGTGTCTGTTACTATGTGGCCATTCGCACGCGTTTTTATTTATATAACTTTAAAGATAGCATGAAGATTACTACCAGGGTTGGTACTAGACTTCCAATTATTTAAAAAATATTTGATATTTGCAGTACAATACAGTTTATACGGTAAAATAAAAATGTGTATAATTCGTCTAAAAATAGAATATTTAATATTCTAAATTATATCTAACATAAAATTCAATCTGTAATGCCAAAATAATAGTTTTTTAGTAAATGAATTTTGTGTAATGGACTTTTATTTATATATGATATTTATATCAAAGACAATTTCTAGATTTTTGTCTGTCTGTTTGTTTGTTCCGGCTAATCTCCCGTACGGTTGGAGAGATTTTGACGGGGGGCTCTCGTTAGTAGATAGCTAATATTATAAGGAGTAACTTAAGCTAATTTTATTTATCTAACACTAACGACTTCTTCCGCATGGAGTTTATTAAAAAATATGTTTAATGGAAACAAGCATTTGTAATTTGGGTGGAACCCGTATTTTGTTACCCAAAAATACAGACACAAAAAATTACTAATTGTTTTTGTCATAAGTACCGTATATATGTACTTTCATATCCATTTAGTAAAAAGATCTTATTTTTACATTACAAATTCACTGTCCAATTTTACTTATATGTATAGACTAACTGATATCCGCGACTTTGATCCCATGGAGTTTATTAAAAATATTTTCGTTCAGTGTTCACGTTTACGCGTGAGTCTCGCGTGGTTTTGGACGTCGCTCGTCAAGTTTATTACAATTGTGCGAAACTCTGGGCGACTGAATCTTGGGGGAGATAGTCGGGCTTTGACTAACTCCTCCTGGCTAGCTACCACCCTCAAGTTGAAAATCTGTCACCAAGCACCCATTGGTGTGTTCCGGCAGCTGCACTTGAAAGCCAGCCCCTTTAGGTTTAGCGTGTTTACTATCTTAGACCACGGCGATATTAAATATCAAATGACATTGAGGTTGAACGCTAATACCTATATAGTCCCAACATATAGAGGTATACGAAGCTATGGTGACGTCTATGTCACATTTCATAGGTACTCGTGTAGTCAGTCCGAACTTCAGTTGTCTCTCTTGCACTCTATTTGACATTTCGAGCAGAGCATCAACAATTTATAGATACATTAAAATGTTTTATAGCTATTGTTTTTCTTAGAAACCAATCAGATGCGAAGTATTGTTCTCTCTGATTTAGTTATGATTCATATATCGTAAACTTAGCTTACAAATAATGCGGAAACGAATATTATTAAATTTACTAATATTAAAAATGTCTGTTAGTATTAAAAATAGAAGTTTATTTTCATATAAATGATAACCCTAGTGTCGATTACAAATTATGTCGAATTTTGTCTTGAAGCAATAGTAAGAAAACTGATAAGGTTGCGATAACACTGCTGTGTTACTATAGGTGTCTCGTGAGAGATAAAATGAGATTGCATCCCTAATTTATTAGAATTTATACCGTATATTTTGTGTGACTATTGACTGGTCGATCCTACTATTTTTTATACTATCGATGATTTTAAAACGTGGTCGACGACTAAACCATAAAAATTAGATTCGATTCTATGGGAATGAGCTCTTCTCGAGCTTGGCTGCGAGATACTAAATAATATTTATTATATCAGCGGTCGGCAAACCGCGGCCTTGCGAACCTAATGCGGTTCTTTCACTCCTTCACTGTAGATCTTCCAAAAATATTAAGTGCAGACTCAGAACTATTTACTAACTTGCCTTGTAAAAGACACGTTGTTTTTAAAAGCAAACCTACACAGAAAAGAAACACATTTTTAGAAAACAACGACAGCACCGCTAGTCGCTCGCTTAAAAAAAGGTATATTTAGCAAAAGCAAGCTCGAGAGTGTAATTTAAGTCAAATTATGTCTATATTATGTTATGTTATGTATAATTATGTTTGGCCACTAAATCACCGTCGCGTTTGTCGCTATCTCCTCTGATTGTCTTCTGCGTTCGTCATAAAGACCGATGAAATTGTAGTGACCGTATAAGGTAATTTAGGCTAACATCGCTATCAATTTGAAAAAAAAGTAACGGAAGTTTTCGCACATCGGAACGTTACACCTTTGTTGACCGGATAGTTTTACAACCGACATTTTTTCACGCGTCTAGCGTTTATGATTTGTCATGTATGCCTGAAGGTAATTGCACTCTGCAATATGATTATTACGAAATATATTACTGTAGTAATACATAATGATATTAGTACTATTTCATAAGGTAAGGATGAAAAAATATGAAATTAAATTAAATTTAAATTTGCTGCCAGTTTCTCTTACTAGGCTGTCATTCCGAAATAATAGTTTAACCTCAATAAAGCAACTATTTAAAATAGAATTTAATAAATAAATGGTTATTTTTATGAATTCACTGGTAGATAATTCCAATTGAATCACCTGCCATTTGAGGATGCCGACTTTCGGAAACGTTTTTCAAAAGCGCTTTTTAATGGTTTCAGTCCGGCTTTCACAATTGTCTTTTTATGGCGTAATTTTAATGAAGATTTTTTTTTCTTAGAGATTTGTAACACTCTTTAGTAAGTGACAAGTTAGCAGAAATTGGGACTAATAAGAGAATTCTATTTGAGCTACGATTGCCCGATCACGTTAGAATTTAGCGAGATCGTATTATTATTTAAAGCGTCTCGTCTTTATGGTTGTTTTTTTTTAAAATATTATAATTAATACATAGTCTCTTTTGTGTAATTGTACTGTACTTAGTACCGATTGTATTTGATTTATAAGTATTAAGCATGATAAACCCAGTCTCGGAGTCTTAATTAGACGTATATTCACATTATTTTTTCATAAAATACACAATGTTCACCTTGCCATATAACTTTCATTTTTACCAAGGCTATAAAATCGATAAATAAAATATTTTACGAAAAGGAAAACACAAAATAATATATTTGGAACGTGACTAGTGAAATTCAGAATTTCGTAACGTCAATTCCAACAAACATATTTATCATCTAGAAGAGACTATAAGAAAGTCAGTATATTTACCAAAGCTATTGTTATGAGTAGTAGTGTCGGGATCCTACCGACTAAAACTCCATACTGTATTATCTACCGCGATAACGGGACCGAACAGGATCGCGCTGGTATGCACTGCGTCGCGTGATTGCTGAACCTTCTGTGCTAAAGAAAGTCAGGTTTGTACGACTCCAGTTGTGTTCCCGACGGCCGAATCAGTACAATGCTTCATCCCACGTCACCTCTGTTGACTAAAGTCGAACTGGGGAGCAAAGTCTAATGAGCACTAATGAGTACAATATACATAATTGCTTTTTATCCTCTTAGTTTAATAAAGAAATATATGTAAACAAACTGTTTACTCCGTTTGCAGTTGACTATTGTTCGAAATCATAAATATAGGAAACTAAATATCCCTCAATACCATTTCTCATCTTGCAGCTTTTCTTATAAAAAAAAACTCACGGCACGTAATTGAGAGTTGTGTTGAATTGAAATTGCTTGGAACAACACTTAATGCGAAGTCCAAAAAAATGAACTTTAATATAATAGATCCAGGAATATTGTCTGCACTTCTGCCAAGATTTTGTGGAAGATTCTCAGTTAGTGCCAGAGTCGTTTTCTGAATATTATATATAAATTATTAAATTATTATTATATATAAATTATTTTTTATAGACGTGTTCTTTATGGACCTAAGTTCCTAAACAAATGCAAATAATCTAACAAAATGCTGGCTCCAGTTGACCCGTCAGTTTGAGATTCTAAGTATTATTTTTTTCATAACTCGTCTGTGAAAGTTTTATACACACTATTTTGAACCACCAAATATTATTTAGCGAATGCTCTGGAGTAGAAATAAAAATGTATAATACCAATAAAATATATGACGCAAATAAATGTACATTTTCGATATGGACAATATCTCTTGTCCACATTGAGTCACGGTATGTACATCGGCTATGGTGAGGGTAACCCATATCGAGTATATCGTATGTAAATGATGAAAGATGTTTCGTCATCTAGACAAATACACGAACGAGCCCTGTTCATGAGTTTCATCATATCACGATGTTCGGCAAAATCGTTATTTTTTTATTTGTATAAATTATATTATAGTGTACTTTATAATTTATGAAAGTGATCGGTTTTCACCATGTTTAGTCTAGTGATTATTCAGTAATATAGGATTAGATGGTAAAGTCAGCTTGTTTTCGTTATAAGTTATTCTCTGCGTTTTACATTTTAGCTATGTCCGAACGTTACACATAAGATTATTTCCTCAGCCTCTATCTATTGCTGATCAGCTGTCACTTTATTAACTCTAAGGTTGTTAACATATTAAATCCTAGACTTTATAAGTACAGCTTCTCTCTATTTTCCTAATGATGAGCTATAACTCATATATATTCTGAATCTGCTATTTCAAAACCATTTGTCCATCAATTTGCTCTTCCGAAATACATAACTATGGGACTGTCTACTGTTACTTCTTCTCTAATGTCAGTTAATATAATTATACAATTTATAATCTTGTTTTATATTTTAATGTACGGAGATACTTCATTTTATTGTATAGTTAATTAAGTAAAAATTACTATATCTTTCATAGTAAGTTTAAGGGATAATAAGTACAGGTTTTCGATTACCTGTTATGTGAATGATAATGTAAAAGATTCCCTGCTACGCCTGACAATTACACTGATTAATAGAGTTTTTTCGATTTTGATCGATCTAATACCACCGTTAGACTTTCCGGATGACGTGACTTGAAGCAAATATATTGTCACTTAATGACGTAGTAGAAAAATTAGCATCTAATAATAATTCGGAGGTCGCGCCTAAATATGTTTGGAATTTATTTTACGGACACCTTGTGCCTTGTTTGTTGTATGTGTCATCTAATTCGTTCCACTATTGCATCACTAACGTTCATAGTTAAGAAATACTTGTTTTCAATTAATCACGTGTGTAGATAGACTTTCTCTTTTCACGAATAAAAGTAGATTACGTTCATAATGACGAATTATATTGCATTACACGTGTAGCGTCAATAATATTTAGTGCATAATAACTTATGCCCATGTATTTCTAACCTCAATGTGGACTGCTGTTTATTGTGAAGCTATTAGCAATAATTTCCTCAAGACTGTGTTAGAATGCTTCATGTACAACAGACACCAAGTAAATGAGTAAACACCTTATATCTACATAAATGATATCTGTATTATCAGTACAACCGTCACTATATCCATTGATTGGTTGAACATAACATTAAGTTAAAAGCATAATGTTAAAAAGATGTACCCGATCGAGTTTCTTGCCGGTTCTTCTCGATGACTGTGTTGTATTCCGAACCGGTGGTAGTTTTGACGTTCAAAAGCGCCTTATTAGGGGCTAAACTGAATAAAATATTTTTTATTTGATTTGATTTGATTAATTGAAGACCTATAACATTTAAATACATAGGCATAAATATTTGTAAAAGTGCAGTGTTTTTTATTTGGCTATCTACAGATAAATTATGTACGTTATGCTTTCCACGACTTTACCACGCTGAGCCAATTCTTCGTAGCGTGAACAAATTTTATATAGATTTGTTTTTCTCATTGTACAAACTTACTATTACAGGCTGAAATAGACACAATATTTGATACAGATCAATAAAAATGGTTTTGGGTTATTTCTATAAAAAGTTATCCTTTTTCTATTTATAAAATAAATCTCTTGTTTTTTAATATTTTAATTATTAATTACAGATATCTGTTTGGGTTTGCGGATGACATTTAACGAACTTTTGCTTTAATACACACATCGGGACCCCTATACCTCAGGGGTTTCGTATAATCGACGGGACTGATACGGCAGAAACTATTTAAAAGAATAAATAGTCATGTAATTTCTTACTTCATTTTCCTAGGTTCCGTTTATAACCACCAATTTTTTCTAAGAATGGTTACACACATAAAAAATAAACAATGTATACACATTGTTATCTTGTACACGGAGCTGAACACATAATAGGGACTTATAATTTGACGTCAACATTTCAGAAATCATATTTCCGTTCCGGGAACTTGTAACATGTTACGAAATTTCATTCAGTGACGTAAAACCTGTCACAGAAACCACAAACCGTTACGTACCTTAGTGCAAACGTATAGAATTCAAAATAGATTGCAGATTTAGAAAGTTCCGTTGAATAATGACTTGCATTGTCAATAGGACTGACACTGAACGGTTTTACCGAAGTCTGTAAACGCAACAGGTAATACCACGTTTGAACGTGTCCTGTTCACCGTTAACTTCTGTCTATCTCCATGTTGCACGAACATATATCAATGCAGGATATCAACATGCATATAGTTTACTAAAGATTTAGTAAAAGACCAACATAATTTAAAAACTAGAAACAGTAACAATCGGTCATTCCATGTTTCACGCTCACTAAGACCAATAACTGTTTTAGGTTTTAAAACAATAATCCAAAGCACATTACCGATTCGGATAGTGAGTTCAAGCACCATGTCAAGCGGTTTTCAATATCTGCAGGCTTATTTGTACTGTGGATCAATATGTGGACGATGGTGATGTCTGGAAATGATGCTTCTCTCTGTGCATCCGCTAAAATCGAATGTAATCTATGTTTGTAGAAATATGTATCTTGAAAAGATTAACCAGATCGAGTTTCATGCCTGGTCTTCTCGATGACTGGGTTGTTTATTCGAACTGGTAGTAGCTTTGACATTCACAAGCACCTTCTTAAGGTCTAAATTGAATAAAATATTTTTGATTTTGAACAAGAATATATCAGTGTCCATAGACTCCTTTAGTGTCCGAGGTTAAATTTTGAGGTTTTTAAAATTTTGTTTTTTCTAGAAAAAAAAATACTATCTTGTGATAAACAAACACATGTTTTATGTATATTATACATACAAAAAAACATGTTAAATAAAATAAATAAAAATCTAATATCGTTTTGGTGAGGTAATGTAGTAAATCTCTTCAAGAAAAAATAAGTGGCATGTCGTGTAATTATCTTTGGGAAGTCACTCGACCAGATGTGGCGATAGTAGATACAGGTTTCTACCGAGTAGTGACCAAAAGAGAGAGCAGGCGAAATGTGGAAAAACCAAGGTCAAGATAGACTGAACACATCATAAGTCTTGTGGGAAAAACCTAGACAAGACTGGTAGTAGAAAAGAGTGACATAAAATGGAGGTGGCTTACCCTCAGCTGTACAAGATGATGATTTTTTTTTTTTTTTTTCTCGAACTGACTACGCTATTGGCCTTCTTGGGGCCTCTACAGCTTCACCGGACTACTAAGGCGAGCGCTTAAGGCACTCAGCAGATTTTGTTTGGGCAACTAGCTCAAGGGTGCACGGCACACCTCGGCTTGGCTGTTGCCTGTATCATGCAATTCGCGATCTATCTTTAGCTAACCTAAGTTAAGCTAAACTATTCATACAGATATGAGTTATCGAAACATTCATGTGTACCAGGCATGCGTGTCTCGATAACTCTTATGTGTATTTTGTGTCGGAAAATTTCTGAACTATTTCAGTTCGATAAGGGAAAAAAACAAAACCCTTCCACTTTTATGTGTAAGCATGTGAGCGTGCACGTGTGTGGAGGTGATATGTGTAGTGTTGTAGCAGTGATGTAAATTTTTGTGTCACTGTATCGCGCGAGCAGCGTACTCAAGGGCTCCACGCCGAGGGATCGGACCTAGGCTTGAGCCGCTGCCGAGGGGGGCCTAATCAAGTGTGCGGGAGCGAAGTTTACCCCCAGACCACGGCGGCGTGATCTGTGGTTACGCGGGCGTGGGCGTGAACACGCTCTGTTTGGAGAGACAGGCTGGTACTGATCGTTGGCTGCCGTTATTTGGTCGGGAGGATCGGTGAGAATATGTCGCGGACGTCTTTTATATCGCGCAGCGTTCGGTACGGTTGCGTAATCCGTGGCGGATACCACTAACGGACTGGGATGATTCGCGGCTTTTTCTAAGTAGCTAGTAGTGAGTGATTTTACGTACGCCCAGATAGAGGGCATCTCCAGGTCCCTGTGGAGATCCTCGTTCCGGACGTAGAACGGAGCCCCGGTGGCTTTACGTAAGAACCGGTTCTGAATTGTTGTAACGGTAAATAGTTAGTTTGGCACATATGTGCAAAGACGGGTGAGCTGTACGTTAAAACCGGACGAATGCAAGTTTTATAGAGAGTGAGTTTATGTCTTAGGGACATCTTGTTTTTGTGACATACTAATGGGTATAGGCGAGCCATGACCATAGCGGCCTTGTTGCGTACTCGCTTCACGTGAGATCCGAACGTGAGGTGTCTGTCTAGCGTAACTCCTAGATATTTGATCTGCTTATTCCACGGAATGCCGACTCCGTATAACCTGATGGGTTCTAATTTGCGCTCTTCGTAATTACGGCATATGGGGTCGAAAAATATCGCGGCGCTTTTGTCGGGATTTACTTCTATACGCCATCGAAGAAACCAATCACCGAGTGTGCTAACGGCTTCTTCGATGCGTGTCCTAAGTCGTATCGGAAACCAATCGGAAGCGTAGATGACTGTGTCGTCAGCATAGCAACCTACCTCTACCCCCGGGAGCCGAGGTAAGTCGCTGACGAACAGATTGAAGAGGGAGGGTGCCAGAATGGACCCTTGGGGTACGCCTGAGCGTATGGGGTGGGGTGAGGACACTTCACCTTCCACTCTGTAGCGGAAAGTCCTATCTGATAAGTAATCGCGGATTAAATGCACTAATCTATCGGGGATACGAGAACTAATAAGCTTGTGTATGAGCCCTTCGTGCCAGACCTTATCGAAGGCCTTGGCGACGTCGAAGAAGACTGCTATTATGCGTTTCGGTTTAGGTTTTTCCGGATCCGGGTTGGTATCGGGATCGTCATTAAATCTGGCGTGAATGTACTCCGTGAGGCGGTGTATTTGATGTGTACATGAGTGACCGGCGCGAAATCCGAACTGCTCTGGTGGTAGCAGATTTAGTTCTGACATGGAGGTCTGGAGACGGTTCAGAAGGAGCCGCTCGTATAGTTTGCCTATCGTATCTAATAAACTAATAGGGCGATAGCTATCAGGAAGCGTAGCTTTTTTGCCGGGCTTGTGAATGCCTATCACTACGGCCTTCTTCCAGACGGCTGGAAAATGACCCTGGGACATGGCCGCATTGAAGATGCAGACCAGTAGAGCTATGATGCGGTCAGGAAGGAGCTTCAGAACCTCGTTCCTGATCCCATCGGGACCTGGGGACTTCCTAAGCTTTAAACGCTTGATGGCATCCGATACTTCGACGAACGTGATAGGGGTATCCGCCGCGGGGGCCCTGAGCACGCGCTCTACCGAGGACTCGATCGATTCAATATGTGAAGGGTCAGTGTTTACTGTGTTCGGTGAACATTGTTTTTCTAAACTCGCGGCGAGACACTCCGCCTTGTCTATACTATCGAACGCGGGAGGCAGACCGGGGCCTCTATCGAGAGGGGGCATCGGAATGACTATATCTGATTTGAATGTTTGCGCGAGTTTCCAGAACGCCAGGTGGGACGGCTCGATGTCCTCGAGCACCCTGTCCCACCTGTCGGCCCGGATCTCGGAGATGCGAGTTCTAACCTTTTTGCGTAATAACTTTAAGCGTTCGCGATTCTCTACGGACGGGTAGGTGTCGTGGGCTCGAGTCGCGGCGTTCTTTTCCGTGATCAACGCTCTCGCGTCGTCCGGGAGTATGAAGCGGCGATCGTTCGCCGCTTGTACCTCTTTCGAGGTCTCCCTGACGGCGGTCTGGAGATAGTCGACCAGGGAATCGATGGCCGAATCCGCGTCAGCTTTCGACACTAACACGTCCGGGATTCTGTCTAATCCTACTGACGTCGGATTGTCTTTGAAATACCGTTGTAATTTCGCGTAGTCGGCCACCCTGACCGACGGCGGGGTGGTGTCCGAGCTCGAACCTAATAGTAGTACTACCGGGCTGTGATCTGAGTCAAGTTCGTGTACGACTTGTATGAGTCGTAACCGAAGCGTGACGTTTTTAAAAAGAGCTATATCTAACACTGTCGGGCGACAGTTGTCCTGAAAGTGAGTGGGTTCCGAAGGGGCTATGACGTCAAAAGCTAGATCGTCCCCTAGACTATCGAGTATCCTCCCGTTGCGGGAAGTAGTCGGATTATTCCAGAGGACGTGTCCGCTGTTGAGGTCCCCCGCTATAATGACGGAGTCTCCTAAATCGAATAGCGCTTCTAAGTCGGTTTTTAATAGAACTTTGTTCGGCGACAGATACGCGGAAACTATTATAACGGACGGATGACCGGTCATCCCTAGTCTACACACTGACACTTCCATATTGGATAGAGCGGGCGATTCTAGTGGCATGCAGTAGAGCGAGCGTTTGTAATAGATTAGCGTGCCACCCCCGCGGGTGGCGCGGTCGTTTCTAACTATACTATAGTTCGCGATCGCGGGGTTGCGCATTTTCGGTTTTAATTGCGTTTCCTGTACGAGGAAAATATCTATTTGTCTATCGCGTAAAAAGGCAGCTACTAGATCGCGCTGTGTTTTCAGACTTCTGGCATTAAAGAATGAAAGAGATAGACCGCGCGGTTTTATTCTGTTCATGGCAGACATGATTAATTCGTGTAGGTGTTAGTGACTTGCGAGCGGGCGATACTGTGTAGTGTTTTCGCGATGTTAGGGAAGCGTAAGATCGCGCTAAACGCTCCCGTTTGCGGGTTAGATTGCATCATAGAGGCGAACGCGAGAACCTCCTCTAAGTCGTGTACTGCGAATAATTGATTTATTTGTGCGAAACCGGCGATAACGGCCGGGGAGAAGAGGTCGGGTTGTGTGTGTTTCGCCTGCGGAGGCTGTGTGTGTGGTCTGGGAGCCTGCTGCGGCTGTGTTTGTGGCCTGGGAGCCTGCGGTTGGGATCTAGGAGCCCAGGGGGCCATAGGGGCCCGCCCAGGTTGCGGCGCGCGCGGCACAGAGGGTGTCACGCGTGATATAGTGGGTGGCACGCGCGGCACTGAGGGTGACGCGCATGGGGTAGGTGCGGGCGCTGCCGGGGTGCGAGAGGCACCCGGCAGGCCGGGGAAGGCCTCTACGGACATGAGTGGTGGAGGTGGAGGGCGGGTGGCGGCGGCGGGCGCCCTGGGCGCCTGCCTCCCCTGCCGGGGGCGTTGCGTGCGGGGCGCGCGGGGACAGCCGCGATAGTTCGCGGGGTGGCCCGTGGTCCCGCACAGAACGCAACTCGGAGGGTCTGCGGAGGTCGGGGTACGAGGGCACTCCCTAGTGGAGTGATCGCCTAAACACTTAACACATCTGGGACGCAGGTGGCAATTCCTAGCTGTGTGACCGTAGCCCTGGCAGTTGTGGCACTGCAAGGGCGTGTGTGACTTGCGAGGGGGCTCTACTGTTACGCCCGTGAGACCGCACACGGACGTAATGTCGAAAATCTTCTTGCCTTCCGTAGTGCGGTCGAGGATGACAAGAACCAGGTTGAATTTTGCTTTTGTGAGTGGGTGGTACATACGATGTACCTCGCGGACTGGGAAGTTTTCGTTCTTAAGGAACGCTAGTACTTCGTCTGTCGGGATTTCTGCCGGGATGCGGCGTAATACTACTCGTAGGAGGCGCTCCTCCTCTAGTGTGTATGTGAAATACGCGAGTTTGTGGTCGCGTAAGTATTCGGTGAGTTTGCGGTGTTGCTGTGGGTTCGGGACCTTAACCTGGATTCCTGCCTGGGTGTTCAATGCGGAAGTGTAGTGAATACCTAAGTGTTTTAGTGCGGTGGAGATGGCGATCCACCGCGACTTGTCTTGAATCGTGACTGGCGGGGGTGGGCGGGGCTTCTTGTCCGCGGTTTGTGTGAGCGAGACGGCGATAGGGCTGGTTCTGCCCGAGCGCGGTCGAGTGTTGTGTGTTGATGGTGTCGGTGTCGGTGTCGCGGTCGGCACCCGGGTGCCGTCTACATTAATTTCGCGGCATGGAATTTTTTCGGCGGGGCCTCCGGGGCCTGAATCTGAGTCCGTGAGCGAAGCGGGTTGCGCGGTCTTTTTGCGTTTGCTTTTCGCGACGGTTACGTAACCGTCGTTTTCGGGCACGGGCGCGGACGCGGGAGGCTCGGATGACGCGGCGGGTGACGCGGTATCTATTTCCATGTCGTCGTTAAGCGGCGACAAGGGCGAATCTAAGTATGCGAACGCGTTCGCGGTAGGCACGCGGGCCGCGTACGTTTCATCCTCCGAGGACGGGACTAAAATCGAATTCACTATCGCTTCCGCGTCTACCGCGGGTAGTTAGCTTGGAATGATGCTATAATTTGGGCTAATTGCTCTTGAGAAGCCATCTCGATGGCTTGAGGGGGCCGCGAAACAAACCTCCCTGCCTTAGGGGCAGGGGGGCACGCCTGAACGGAAAGCTACGGGACTATCCGAGTCCGGACCAAAATACCTGTGGGCGAAGTGCAATAAGATGATGATGTTGAGTTATCGGCTTTTATAGCTTGAGGCCTAGTGGTCTAGTGGTTTGACCGGTGAAATATCAATTTGATATCGGAGGGATCGAATCCCGGCTTGTTCCAACAAATTTTTCGGAATTCGCGTCATTTAGTAATTTAAATTGATAACAGTATCGGCTGACGGCGACGGCAAACATCATGAAGAAACCTGAACCTGATAGATGTTCTTGTAGTACTAGTGTATGTGGGAAAATATAGAATTATGGATTTCTCAGAGTTTGAAATCACTTATAACGTCGCGTCGTCGTGTTTAGGCGTGGTGATTATGCCCATACCTTCCTTGGGGAAGAGGACTATAGGTCTGCAATGGGTTTCTTACATTATTACTGAACATTATTCTAGTATTCATACATCTACTGGCACTCTGAGTAATAATTATACACGGTTTGACATTTAATCAAACATATGATGGAGTGCACAAGCCCAATAAAAAGTATCCATATAATATATGTAAACAGGCCGCTACACTACGCGTCGCTACTCTTACTAGCATATCGAGGTCAGCAGTAACGCGAACCCTTAAGTTTTTCCCTTAAAAACCACGAAGCTTACGCTTTAATAAATAATAGTTTAAAAAAACACGCTTTCATAAATGCGATGCGTCACTGTTAATATCAGCACCTCCAGATATCAGTATTTTTATCATTTTTTTGTCACTTTTTACAAAAATATACATTTATTTCTTATTTACACTATTCTTAATCCAAATTTATTAAATTTTATTTTCTGTTTTTTTATGAAAGCGTGTTTTTTAGTTTTTTAAACTATTATTTATTTTTCATTTTTTAGTTAAATTTTTTTAACTTTTTTTTTCGGATTATTGCATTGTCATCGACCTTTGACAGGTGTGCAAAGTTTGAATTAAATCTGATCGTTCAAAGTAGGACAAAATCGAGCTCAAAGAGGTCGGTTACAAACATACATACAGGTGAAGCTAATAAAGCGTGATAAAAATATGTTTATATGTTTTAATTTCATAAAAAGTGAGTGAAAATAAAATAACAAGTTGAAAATAAATATTGCGTAACACAAACATAATTATTATTATATCCTACTATATTATTATGTAGTTGGTTCCATATATTATTTTATGCTTAAGTAAATACAGGTAAAATGAACAATTATAACGATTTTCCTTAAACCTACATAATATCATAAATTGAAAGCATGGCCTTTATTAGTTATCACTAGTGCATTGAAATATTTCTCAGAATTACTTTCACGTTCTGATGCAATGGCCTTCCACTCTTTGTCATCGCGAAAGTATTGTCCAAGAGTTAGACGACATAGTTGTTACATTTAACTAATTCGTTAATACAGTTGATCGTGAGCATTTAATTGACAGGGTTTGATGCTCAATCGGTGTTAAATATCTTTCCTGTCAAATTATTATCTATATTTTATAACACTAAAATTAGACATGTATAAATAAAAATATTTTCTTTCAACAAATCAAAATTAATCTTGTAATTTGTATATGTAAGCGCAACTGTTCAGAACAGCTGCACTTATTTGGTTAGTTATTTTTTACTGTATTAGTAATGTATGTAGCTTTCTGTTTTATTTAAAAAAAATTAAAGCCACGTCGAAAAATTAACTTTATGTATATTTAAAAAGTTTGCAAAAGTTGTTGCGACGTATGAATTTTGTCATTCAAAATCATGTTTTTACAGTGATCAAAATTTATTCACATTTCATAGTACATTTAATATTACATTTACTAATATTAGAATAAAATAGATGAAGAATTTAAGGTCGTAGTTGTCTCCTAAACAAGCATCGATATCAATCTTTTACGTTATATTAGATAAACGACACCGACGCGACGTTGGCACATGTATACAGGTATCGCCGTTACAATACCAAAACAATCCATCTTATACACACCATGTAAGTATTTAAATCTAAAGTCTACGGAATTGGGTTTATTTTCTAATAACTCGACAGCCATGTTCTAAATTTCACGTATCAAAAAAAAAATCGCAAATAACCTCACTTCCTATATATTTATTTATTTAATCAATTTAAAAATTCAAGGTTGGGCTTTTGAATATTAAGCTTATTGAAATACAATCTGTAACCCGATTGAGCAAAGTTGATTTTACCACGTCTGTACGCGATTCATTCATGAAATTCCGAGGTCGCGTGCAGGAAATACTCGTAGTAACCGACGAGCGCTTAGGAACAAGATAATTGCTAGTAAGACGTAAACTATTTATAGAACGATTCAAGAATTAACGCACTCTCGTATTACATTTGATTTGTAATTAAAAACTTTTATTTTATTTATTACTGGCTGTACTTAATGCAAAAAAACGGTCTATCATTTACTGTGTCAGATATTATTCATACATTATATAAAATCCTGTTTTTGTAAGACATTGAGTTTCATTTACTTACCTACTCTTTTCTCGTACTTAACTCGAGCCGTCATTCAAATTATAATAACTTTTGATAGAGTAGATCGATTTGAATGAAACAAAGACTAAATGTTACTCGAGAATATGCTTTACGATGTTAGCATGGTGAAGCTTTATCGTGAACGCAGTACTTTAGCAGTGATGCGTGTTCAGGCAAACAGACAGACATTTCTAAAAATGATTGAAATATATTTTATTACTTATTCCTAGAAACTTACAATAATTTTTCTCACAAAAATCCAAAAAGTACAGACACGTTACATTTACACTCTTATTATGTGTGGATATTTATTTGAAGCTTATATTAACTCAAAACTATTATAAATCCACGCGGTGATACTACCTTGCTTGTATTTCTAGAATTACTTGATCTATTTTTTTTTCATATCATAGGAGGCAAACGAACCTGATGTTAAGTGATCACCACCGTCTATAGACACTTACAGCACAAGGGGAGTCACAAGCGCGTTGCCATTCTGTTTTTAGGGGGAGAGGAGTAAGGGAAGGCGGAAGGAGAGGATAGGTGGTCCTTCGGCGCTCTCACTCACCGAACGAAACACATAAATGCAAGCACTGTTACTTCACGTCGGTTTTCTGCAAGAGGGTGGTACTACCCCGGGCGAGCCGACTCATTCATGCTGAAACCAGTAATAGCTTCAGCGTGGCTCTACCACCACGAATTATACTGTCTTCGTTTTGCAAGTCTAACCTAACCGAACTGAGACGGGAAAACAGGGAAAAATAAATAGTCCCCCTATTAATATACACGGCAATATATCAATCACATGACCCAGACATAGATTTTCTGCACACTTGACTAACCTCAGTTGCAGTTGATATCGTCCGTTCCGACAGTTCCATAATCGTGTATTTATTTACAAGCAGTTATTATTACTCATATCGCCATCCCTTAAGACTGCCACTGCGTAGGAATGTATAGGTAATTTAAAAATAAAAATAGTTCTTCGTAAATCGTGATAGCTAATGAAAAAAAAACTAAACCGTCGATATAAAATTTTGATAAAGAAAAATTACCATATGTTGGGTCGGAACATTTTTTCTTAACATCTTACTGGGTCACGGCATTAAAAGGTAAAGAAACGATGCCCTAGTAGATAGGCTTAATCATTTACATAAATTAAATCCAAATAGAGGGCGTTGGCATCTGTGATATAATTTTAGTAGTACTGATATTAACGTCATACATTGATATTGCCCGTGTCTTTTTAAAAATTGATATGACGGGGACACTTTTTTATCATGAACTGTCAAGTCATCAAGAGTCTCATTGCGATCGGTGGCCTTATACAAGTTGTGGCGCCACCTTATCCTTAGCTTGGTAAAGCATATAGCACTTCCATATTACTAACAGCCCGAAATCCGAACGGCAATGTCGCCAGCGTATTATTGTTTTTTTTTAATTGATGTTATTGAGCACAAATCACTTCACCAGGCTTGATAGCGAGCGCAAAACTGAGCAAGCGCAAAACTGAGCAAGCGCAAGATGGCATCCACCTCAAGGATAAATTTAAATACTAGAAACAATAACAAACTGGTCAATCCATGTTTCAGTCTCACTAAGATCAATAACAGTTTTTGAGGTAATAGTGGTAGGTGTTATAATAAAGTCCTAAAGCGCATTACTGATTTGCCGGATAGTGAGTTCAGTCACCATGTCAAGCGGATTTTATTTTTTTATAAACGCATATGGTGGATCAAATATGTGAAAGGTGATTACGTCTGGAAATGACTTCAATCTCTGTGCATCCACCAAAAACGAATGAAACCACCTATGTTTGTAAAAATATGTATTATGAAAAGTTAAACCAAATTGAGTTTATTTGCCGGTTCTTCAGAATGACTGGATTGTTTGTCTGAACTGGTGGTAGCTTTCACGTACATAAGCCTTCTCAGGGTCTAAATTAAATAAAGTGATTTTGATTGTTTTATGCAAAAGTGGGCGAACATCGGCTAGGTTCGTTGCGTTGCATGTAAATTTCGCGTATTCAAAATTTACTAACAGCTAATAACTAACAATCATATGTATACATTTATGTGTATACTAGCGGACCGGGCGGACGTTGTCCTGCCTTGAAAACAAAAAAATCCTAAAAGTCGACCGCAGCGCCACCTACCGGGTCCAATTGTGAATCTAAACCATTCTCGGATCCACTCGAACACGCACACAAAATTTCATCAAAATCGGTCCAGTCGTTTAGGAGGAGTTCAGTCACATACACACGCACACAAGAAATATATATATTAAGATGTATTTAACATCTGAACTAATAAAACTATGATTAATTATTCAAAAAAGGAAAGAAGGTTCCTTACATACGTACATACATTATATACGTACTGTGTATATATATGCAGTGCAGTGCAGTTATAAATTGTATTTATTTATTATTTATAAAACTTTACTTCATCTTTAACCACTGTATATAATAGAACAAATTTGCACAAATACCATAAAACACTATCTGAGTATACCAGAGGAAGTATTAAAATAGCACCAGTGACAGAGAAGTCGAGGAGTGGTTAGCACAGTTGGAGGTTAGCACAGTGTGGGCATGTCATGGGGAGAGATAAAAACTATGTAACTAGAAATGTTTTGAGTACGATGCCGGTGGATATAGGAGTAGAGGGACGTATGGATAGATTGTGTGAAAAATTATATGTGTATAAAAGGTGTGAATCCTGAGATTACCTCTGATGGGGCAGAGTGGAAATGGAAAACATGTGCCGATCCTACTTACGAGTAGATGGTATAAGGATAAGAAAATAATGATGACCATAAAATACTGAAAGATAGGAAAATTTACGTTTACATTTGAAAACGTAAAAGTTATTTACGATAAAGAACGTACGTTCGTGGTATGGAATTTCATATAAAGTTAACACGGTAAGAAAGGTGATTCAATTTTTTAATCAAATCATGCCTAATAAACATAAAAATGGTGCTACACGTTAAATGGTCTGACAGACGGTACCAATGAGTCAACGCGCCTATCAGCACGCATCTAGACTTAGGCTAATAACCAAATCATTCTTAGAATTTTGACTCACAGTCAGTAAAATAGAAGAAGTAGTTGCAGAAGGCTTCTAATTAATTTCACACACGTTAATATCGATTCTCTTTTTCTGAATGTAAAATATTCCATGTTCTTTTTTTATACTCCTGACAAGTATATGCAAAATTTCATGTTAGTCGGTTAAGTAGTTAAGACATAATAGCAAAAGAAACAAAATCAGACTAAAATCTATATTATCTATAATATGGAAGAACTAAGAAAGGAAAGCCTCGTTGAAAAGAGAAAACATATCTTCTCATATATTAGCAATGAATCTTAAATTGTTTTAAATTGTCAATCGCGGTGAGTCTAAAAGGAATTTATTAAGTTTTATTTAATATAATGGCTTTTTTTAAACTATACTGCTGAATCACTTAGTCTCATTAAAAGCTTTAATAAAGAGAGTAGATACTTTTTCATGCTACCAGTGATTGGTAAGCTAATATATATTTAAATTTATTACCGTTCTATATAATTTTAATTCAGCATACTCTATTATAATATGGTAGAATCATATAAATTATTCTGGATTTAAAGGGTGTCTTGTGTCAGCGTTTTCTCTTCCAGAAACTTACTATCCTTGGAAATCGTGGGCTCTATATCGGATTTTATTAATCTTACAGCTGGTTTACTTATAGCCTATTGATTTAATCTTATATTCGTTATGTTACAAACTCAAACTTTTTTTTGTAACTATACCTTTAAAAGAGTGTCGACTCTGCGTTTAAAATTGTTCTATGCCAACAATATAAGTGTTATCTTTTGTTACTGACGTATTGTTTGGTGCAAGGGATTTCCAGACTCCGTCGTGGTTAACAGGATGTTAAGTAAATCATGCATCAAGCTTTTCAGGATTCTTACACGGAACTTAGCTATTAAGTGTTTTAAGCAAGAACCGTAACTTATCCAAAGATGACGGCCGTCGAATCTATTTACAATTTCCACTGTAATCGGCCTGTGTATTTTTTACCTTGTCTTTTAAAATTTTATTCTCCGAGCTAAACTCCTTTTAAGCTATTATTTTGCATCGTACATGACGAATAGTAGTGTAGTCATGCCAGCTTGAAACCCTGAATAGCTTAGACGAGTTGAAATGTGTAATTAATCGATATAACTTGAACACACTAATAGACAGAACATGTTCGTTTCATGTTCTAAGCTTAGTAAAACAAATGAAAGCTTCTTAGTTAATCGTGTTAATAAGAGTTCAAAACGCTTTACTGATTTCCTGACCTAGTTCTATATTAGCAAATTTCTAAGTCCACTTGCTTCTCTTTAGCTAAAAAAATCTATGATTAATAATTGTGCACAATACTTCAGGTATTAAAAAAAATACCTAGTAGAATTTCTTGCAGACTCTACTTGCTGGCTGAGGTGCTTACAAAACCGGTGGTTGTGTTCGTAAGCTACTTATAATGAAAAAAATATTTTTAATTTTGATTTTGCATCTTATATGGTCTACCTTTGGTTCTTAATTGTAGATTGCCTATAGGTATTTGAGCATTTATAGAACAAACGGGATGAGTGATGTTAATAGTAGTAGTTAGTAGATGTATTGAAGCAATGACGGCTTAGTTAATAGTGTGTTGATACCGCGTCGATGGACGTAGATTCGAATCCTAGCAACTGAGTCGAAGTTTTCGGTAAAGGAAAGTATCGAGATGAAATGTTAGTATGGTGGTAGGGCTTTTTCTAAGTCCGTCGGCTAGCTACCACCCTCCAGTTGAAAATCTATCACGGAGCACCTGTTGGTGTGTTCCGGCAGCTGCGTTTGAGAGCCAGTCCCCTCTAGGTTTCGCGTGTTTACTCTCTTAGACCATATCGTCATTTAACGTCAGAGGAGATAAATGTCAAACGCTAAAAAACTTACAAAATACAAAAAAGTGAGTTGTAATCTCTTTTGACTGATCAGAGATTAAAAGAGAGTTAATTTGAATACCATTAGAGTTCACGATTACAGACAAATTTGAGAATAAGGGAATATAATAAAAAAAGATTCGCCTTGCGTAAATACTTTCTTGAAATTCAAATTGAATAAATTTCCTTTGATTCCAACTATAAATAAACGAATATCATAAAGTCAATCACCACAGATAGCTACAATTGAAAAACCGGTGTCTGTAAATAATGTATCTACTGCTCATGCTATATAGTAGAACTTAGATGATTGGCTTACCGAACGGTAGGAAATGGTAATTATTTCTCTTGTCATCCGCCATATTAGCTCTTAAGGCGTGTAGTGTAGCAGTCATCAGTTAGAGTGACGTCATAGTGTCTGCTACAAAAAAAGGTGAAATTAAGAATAATGATCTTGTCCACTGTTATAGCGATGCATGATTATTATATATTTTTTTAACAAATCACAATTCGGGGTCAATGTCCGTAGTTATAAGGAAAATGTTGTGTATTTTATTAAAGTGTCAATTCTTAGGAAATTATCATTATGGGTTTTTTTTGTAATGAGGTAAGAGTTATTGTTTTTTTGAAGTGAAACTTCTTTATCGGCGTTGGAAAAAATTTACCGTCACATTTTTCCGTTACGCGCCATCTTGTTTGTATTCATGTCTATGATAATAAAATCCCTTTGTTAAAACTTTATCTAATTTAACTTTATTTTTTAATATATTAATGAAATTGTTTGCCATAAAGAAAGAAAGGGTTTTTTTTTTTTTTTTTTTTTTAACCAATTTCTGGAAAGTTGCATATAGATCATTTTGCGAAAAATAAGGCCTTAAACAAGTTTCACTTCTTACGTGTGTACACTAGTACACGCACACATTTTTTTTTTATTTACTTGGTTGTGACCACTCTGAAACTGACGGTCGCCATCATTTTACTGAACTCTTAGGGGCCGTTCAAATATTACGTAAGCAATTTCTTTGTAATTTCTGACCGTCCCTCCCCCTGCTCACCAAAATTAAGTATTACCCTTACCACCCTCCTATGCTTACTTAAACATTTATATAATTATTGTCAAATCTGTTTTGGTTAAATAAATGAATATTGCTGGTGTAATCACCACCCAGACCCCCCATTCCCTATCAATGCCTTATCAAAAATGAGCAAATTTTCCATGGTGATAGAGCCACGCTGAAGCTATTATTGGTTTCAGTATGAATGGGTCAGCTCACCTGGAATACTATCACCTGTCCCACAGAAACAACGACGTGAAGTAATAGTGCTTGCATTGATGCGTTTCGTTCGGTCAGTGAGGGCGCTGGAGGCCCACCTCCTTCAAAAGGCCGGCAACGCACTTGCGACTCCCCTGGTTTTGCTAGTGTCTATGGAAGCACTATTACTTCACGTGTGTGTTTCTGTGGGTCCGGTGGTAGTACGCCGGGCGAGCCAACCCATTCATGCTGAAATCAGTAGTGGTTTCAGCGTGGCTCTACCATCTAAATCGGACGTCAAGCACCTATACGTGTGTTTCGGTAGGTGCAAGTGAGAGCGAGTCAACCTCTAGGTTTATTTAGGGTATTATCATCTTACCACGCCGTCATTCAACATTATATGAGATTGTGGTCAACACATAGAAAAAAAAACAAAACTTACAAAATTAACAGCATTTTTTTCAAATTCAATTGATATTTAGATACTTCACAAGATTAAGCGAGCTTTAAAGCTTTTCCTTCAACAATCACTGCCTTTAAAATATTAAGGAAGTTAACTCGAAAAAAGTTTTTCCGAGAAAAATTCACATTACGGGAAAAGTTTATTTTCCATCTGTCGATATAACCGTGTGGGTAGTTATGTAACGTTTTAACATAATATTAATATTGAGCGAGTGAATCACATTAGTGTCGAATAATTGAAATATTTCCGCGGTTACGATCGCCTCGATATAGGTTTGCGTGTAAACATCGGTCTTGCTATGAATTTCCCACGCTTACCGTAGCTTACCGGATCGCATTGCTGAAGGATGTATAGTTTTTCTAATTGTACAGTAATTAACTAAAGTATATTTGTAAAACAGAAATTATTATTAAGCTATAATTTTTACAAGTTTTTAAATTTGGTTGGCGGGATCTTGGAATGTCATGAAGTGGATTTTATATTTTGTTTATCATCTTGTGTTATTCCAGTCTATATTTTATAATGTTGGTGGCATTTGACGTAATATAGTCCGGTTATTGTGCACAAGTGGAGTGGATGGAAAATAATACCCCAGAGCAAGAATTCTGAGATGCCATAAAAGCTCCATGGAAAATTCTAACTATATATTGTTTAATGTAGTATGCTTATATAAATTTCAGTACCAGAAATGTCAAAAATTACATTAGTTATCGCAGCTATTACGACTTACTATGAAACGTTTTTGCGACTTCTGACATTTCCAGTATCCAAACTTCACTAGGTCCGATACAGTTTTCTGTCCCTTATACAAAATAACATCGTTGTATTATCAACTAAATACTATACAACAACAAAAACAACGGCGACCACCGAGAGACACGACAGCCCTCGTCGGTCGCCGCTGTCATACCGGCCTGCATAAATGCCCCTTCACGTTACGCTTGAAGAAGCCCGTGCTACAGGAAGGAGGAAACACACTTGCCGGAAGATTGTTCCACGGCTTCACGGAACGCAAAGGTAAGATACTGTCAACTTTTTAGTTCGTGCCCAGATAGGATTTACCGTAAAATCGTAAAAGGAGAGGAAGGGATTAAATTGAATAACTCTTCAAAACACTCATCATTATATAGACGGTAGAACACGGTCAGTGGGACAATGTCTCCGCGCAACTGAAGCGGCACTATAAACTCTGTAATGCCTGCATCATCATCATTAACAATGCGGACAGCCCGTCTCTGCAGCCTGTCCAGGGTATCCAGTGGGTTGAGTGGTTAATGCGTGAACGCATAACAAAGCAAAAACTCATACTCGCATTTTTATTCGCATGATATTAGTTTGGACTATTTAGAATCAGGATTGTCTACTTACAGCAACTTCACGCGAGCGCAATGTATTAGTATCGTGTCATTTGAATAAATGTACTAAACTGACTCATTACTTGCTGTTCTGAAATCGACAGTTCATTAAAATCAAAGCCGATTCATATGTCTCATCACATGAAAAACTTTTTTAGGTGTAATTTTAAATATGTGATACTTTCTAAGATTTTGATAGAAATTATATGTTGTAAAGAGCAATTTTGATGTTTATTAAACGTCCTAAGTAATTAAAGTTTTCATTAAACGAGGTCTTGTCCAGTGGCCGAACTTCTACCATAGAGAAAAAATATTTTTCCAATTTTCTTATTGACTAGCTGAGCCGACCACGCGTTGCTGTGCCTCAGTTATTATATCATTACATATTAATAGAATTCATAATAGTTGTTGATAATATGACCAATAAACATCGCTTAATTTAAATATTTTTAAAGTGAAAATTATATTAAATGTTAATTTTTTTGTGTGTTGCATGTCGGGTGATGGTCGGCCGCGGAGTAGGGATAAAGGGAAAGGCGCTCGTCAGAAGAGCGAGGGGGAATAGGGGGGCGCCTATAGGTCGGAGGAGGTGACGGGGGGGGGGGGAGAATATTATTAGTAAAATGTTAATAGGGGGAAAAAAAGTTTCACTTTTAACGGGGTTTCAAAAAACAACCCCACCCTTATATATTATAAAAAACTACTTTTTTTGACTTAAATATGATAGTTACACATATGTTGATTTTGTAGGCATTATCAAGCTCTACAACTTTTCTCTAGAACTCAATCATATATCTCTTGTCGTTAAGGCAGCGTTCGTAAGAAACGTTTTCGTCCAACCGTTATTTCTCCGACTTCCTTTGCAAATCCGGCTACCACAAAAAAGTCTTTTCACTTTTCGGGTTAATATTGACACTCACAAATAACGTGGCTTTTTATGGGTAAAAGAATTTTAAAAATCGGTTTAGTAGATCCAGATATTACCTCCTACAAACTTACAAACTTTACCTCTTTATAATATTGTTTACAATACAATAATAATAGATAGCACTAAAGCTCGACAATAGTATCAAAATAAAAAAAAAAATAATGAAGAAAATCGGCTGGAAAACAGAGGTGGGAGATGTTATTAATCTTTTCCCCGCAGTCTTTTTATATATACGAGTAGATAAGGATTAATACCATATTAGTGCAGAGAGGGTCGAAAACAACCCATTATTTTTAACAGTGAGTAAAAGCTAAAAATTAATACTGTAAAATATTAATTAATGTAGAATTATAAAAATACAAATGATTACTAAATTGTTATTTATGTCATTGGACATTTAAATATTTAGATCGACAAAACGTAAACATATATTGAATGGATGATTGGATGCTTGTTACTATTACCGCAAAAATTACTAAACGAATCTTGATAAAACTTTACAGTGATTATAACGTATGAATCACAATAATAAATATGCCATAATTTATGATTAAGTTGATCATAATATAACGATAATTATCTAATGAGTTGAAAAAATCGTGACATTTGAGAGTTATCTTGGAATACACTTCGTTAACTATTAGTTACACAAAGATAACGTACTGTATATATATTTACAAAGTCGCAGACTATTTGCTAGTAATTCATGTTCCGCCAATTTTATCCTATTTACAATTACAGCAGTCACTTTGGGAATATAAGTGTATTAAACTTTGAGCTTTTATTTACAAGTTCACTGGACTAGAACGCTAACAGGCGGTCAGAGTCGAGTTCATAAGATGAAGCATTGCGTATAACCGGCAAAACTAAAAGAAGAAACGTTGCCCAATCGTAAATCTAAACAAATTACTTTCAAAGACCGAAAAATAAACAGTCACATAAAAACGACCTTTCAACAGACGACCGAAACTCATAAATATTATGACAGACGCGCTTGTGCTGGTTACATCGGCGTATACATTCGATGCATTACTCATTGCACGATTTAAAAAACTATGTTTTTCTGGCCTCTAGAGCTGGCTTGTCACAGCTTACTTGAGCTATATATATATTGCTTTATTGGGGTAAAGCATACGCTAACTGAAATAACAAACTTGTCGCCTAGAGACTGTAGCCTTAAAATAAGGAGAGACTAATGAAAGACATCGCTGCATCACGATGTTATTGCTCCTATAAATGAGAATGTTTGTGAATTTGAATTATTCCTAAAAGGAAGATTTGCAGTAGTATATACGTCAGAAAAACACAACGATTATAATTTATGAAAATTTAGTTTGATTTAGTCAAGCTATAATTATGAGAGTTATAATAAAAATGTTATTCATATTCGAATACAAGAATATATTTATTCATTTTTAACAATATCACTATGTCTATGATTTAAAAATACAGATTTACCATGTTATATGAGGTTGAAAGAATGACATGCTCGTACGAACTTTATCACGCTATTATCTCTGCTGTAGCGTAAAGAAATTGGGCGAAATTTTACCGATGAGAGTTTCCAACTATATGCTAGGATTAGAAATTTAGAATTATAGTATAGGATTACAGATTTATATTATAACATAAGAAACTCGCTCATTATCGGAAAACGTAAATCCTCTCAAGTATCTTGATTTTAGAGCATATATATTTTATACTAGCTTCTGCCTGCGACTTCGTCCGCGGGGAATAGTTACTTTGGGCTTTCGCTAACACGTAGCGGAAACTGTCAAAAGGAAAAAAACGATTTTGAAACTTTCTACATTGTTGTTCCGCTCCTGTTGATCTTAGTATATAGCCTATAGCCTTCCTCGATAAATCGGACCAATAGTTCGTGAGATTAGCGCGTTCAAGCAAACAAAATCTTCAGCTTTATAATATTTAGTATAGATTATAGGTAAGAATACAAAAAAAAAATGATTGAATGAACTGATAATTAAGTTTATCTTCAGTAGTAAAAAAATATATATCTCATACTCCGTTACTCTGAATACTGAACTAGTTTAAAATTGTAAGATTGAAAGATCATTATTATTGAAATACTCATAATGTGTGTTCTATATCCTCAATCCGACAAAGAAAATGAGTTCTGCATTGAATTGCATTCTGTTGAGTTTACGTCAGCCCTGGTAAGGTATGGGATATCCCGAGATATGCTATCCATGTCATAGAATTAACCCAAATGAAGGATAAACGTAAATAAATTATATAACTAATGCTGCAGTGTGAGGAAAACTAAGTCACAATAACTAGTTATATAATACATTTTGATATAAAACTTATTTAATTACTTGTTATAAAACGCATTAGATTATTTATTACTGCCATTGTCGAGTAGGTAATAATATTACAAGTGCCTTGTAATAATTTCAATGTTCTAACAAGATGGTGACGCCCTTTTTAGAACTCTACATGGAGTTTTTGTGGCATCTCAGAGTTCATGAGCCATGGTATTATAGCCCATCCACTTCAGTTGTGCACAATAACCGAATTATATTATGTGAAACACCACCAATATTACAAAATATGGAGTCGAATAACACAAGTTTATGAATAAACTATAAAACCCATTACATGACAGACTAAAATCTCGCCAAAAACTCCAGTATATACTTAATAATTGTCGTTTTGTTTTAGTCGGAACTAAGAATTTTATTTATTTCATATATAGCTTGTACTAGCTGTGTCTACGACTCCGTCCGCGTGGAACCTAATATAAAAACAATTTACTTATCTATTTTTCTCTCGTACTTGAGCCGCGTCGTCATTAAAATTACAATAAATTTTGATAGAGTGAAACGATTTTAGTGAAACCAACCCTGAATGTTACTCGAGGATATGCTTTATGATTGTCTTAGTGAGGTTTTATCGTGAATGTAGTACTTTATCAGTGATGCGTGTTCATACAAACAGACAGACAGAGAGACAGACATTTCTAGAAATGATTGAAATGTATTTTATAACTTATTCCAAGACACCTGCAACAATTTTTTTCACAAAAATCCAAATGTACAGACACGTTACATTTACATTCTTATAATGTGTATTGATTGTGATAAATAAATAGCGGATATACCATTATAATCCTAACTAATCTATAGGGGCCTGTGTACTACATGTATTGTATTGACATATTGCTGCTCATCATACGTTTGATTAATTAATAGACTTTATTAAAATGTATATAATTATAACTCCGAGTGCCAGTACATATGAAAACCCCAGTAATGTTAATAATTTCAACAAACAAATTTTGAAATTTAAATATTGTCCATTCACACTATAATTAATATGAAAATTAAAAAGAGAACACATTTATAATATACATACAAAATAATGTTTTGAGTTTTCACTTCTGTCGGCAGTCCTTATGACTGGCTTGACGTTTTGTTTATTAGGCTGCCACGCCTTAACTATACAATCGATCATAATAAGATTTAAGATACGCGTTGACAGGGGTACTGTTCAACCAGAAAAGTATTGCTCTCGAGGGATAAGTTAAATCACATGAAGGCGAACGAAGCAATGTACAAAATCTAGTACATGTATCTCACACACAGAACTCACAATTATAATAATAGTCTGTTATTTATATACTGGACAAAACTTGGAACTGTCATCATTATCATCTTCTTACCCTTATCCCACCTAAGTAGTGTCGGCACAACATGTATTCCTTTTCCACTATTCCCCTTTTTTTTAACATGGGGAAATCCCTACGGATTCCCACCCTAGCCGGGCAGCTGAGGGTGGGGTATGTCCGACTTGCACGGACTAAAACCCCATGGTGCCTTCAATCACCTATAGGCCGGGAAGCAGGAGCTGCCGAACTGGCACTACGTCTACTCCCCAGCAGGTGTCGGCCCCTCATCAGGGGCCTCGTCACGATCGAGGGGTCAGAATCGTAGACCCCTCAGGGGAGGGCGAGAGTTGCGACGGAGCTCCACCCGCTCTCGCTCTCTCATCTTACGGATGACGGCCGAGAGCGAGATTCCACTATCCCCTATCAAATGTCATCTCAGTATTCATCTTTTACATATATATCATTTTTCACACAATCCACCCATACCTTTTTCGGTCTTCCCTACTCTTATAACCGTACACTATCATACTCAAAACTTTTCTAGGTACATGACTTTCATCTCTCCTCCTGACATGCCCGTACCAAGCTAACCTATTACTCCTCAACTTCTCTGACACTCATGCTATTTTGGAACTTCCTCTGATATGCTCATTCTTAATCTTATCCATTCTAGTCACACCACACACCCACTTTAACATTTGCATCTTTGTTATATGTCATTTTTTCTAAAATTAAAACTTAAAGTAAAACTTGGAACTGCATTGCCTTGAAACACGGTAATTTGCAGTGGTACAAGCAGTAACATTTAGTGAAGTAAAAATTGCGTGAATATCTCCATTTGTTGCAGCAGTTGTGACTGGGAGACCATCTTTATTAATGTTACCATCATCTTTCGCACAGTTACTTTGTGTCTGCTATAGTTAACCGTGTTAGTCTATTGTATAGCGCATATGTATACTCTTAGAATGGTGCGCGAGATGCAACTTGCTAATTCTCAAGACACAATTTTTCTGAAAAACTATAATCATTCGTATTTCCCAAAATGACGTATGCCTAAGAACCGGTTAAGCACGATTTTTTGGAGAACGCTAAATGGTGAATAATGGCATTTCCATATGATTTAATTCGGTGATGTCAGCCGAACGTTTTAACTTTAGCAACATAATGTTTATT
This sequence comes from Antheraea yamamai, assembly GCA_036509395.1. Lineage (NCBI taxonomy): Eukaryota > Metazoa > Arthropoda > Insecta > Lepidoptera > Saturniidae > Antheraea > Antheraea yamamai. The sequence continues at coordinate 22,019,458 of AP028436.1, read as the reverse complement.
TATAACTTAATGATATAATAATTAATGAATTATTCTACATATAGTAAGGAAAATTGCATAAATATATGCCAAATCTTTTTCTATACATTTTTCTGTACTGTACCGTGGGAAACCAACATTCCTAAAGACCACACAACCAAATTAAATAAATATTACGAACTAACAAATGAACTAAGTAAAAGTGGCTATGTGGTTAAGTTATACGCGGTAGTAGGAGCGGGAGGTATACCAGCAAAATCTCTCTACAACCTTCTGAAGGACCTTGGCCTGTCGAGAAATGCAGTAAGTTCTATTTTAGAACGAGTATCAAAGGCTGCACTAACAGGTTCCTACCAAATTTGGCTAGGCAGGGCGGGAAACTCGAGCAGTGAAGGTGAGCGTTGATGCGCATCTCAAAGGGGGCCTCCTTAAACCTACACCTGGGTCGCAAGTCCTGGGAACTGCTCTGAGTTTCTCCCTCTGCCACACGATGGACCCGGCACCCGCACGGTGAATCCATGGAAGGCTAAGAAGTTCGTCTCAATAAGAATGTAAATCCAACGTGCCTGTACTTTTTATATTATCGTGAAAAAATTTTGCAGGTGTGTGGGAATAAGTAACAAAATACATTTCAATCGTTTTTAGAAATGTCTGTCTATCTATCTGTCTGTATGTTTGTATGAACAATCATCACTGCTGATGTACTGCGTACACGATAAAACCTCACCAAAATAATTATAAATCATATCCTCGAGTAATATTTAGTTTTGGTTTGACTTTATCAATAGTTATTGTAATTTTAATGACGACGCGACTTAAGTACCTACGACAAAGAAATAGATAATTAAATGGACTTTATACATTCAGATGATTTTATTCGTCATTGTTTTTTTTTACATTAGGTTCCAGCTAGTAGAGTCGCGGTTACAGCTAGTATAAAATAAATAACGAAGTGAAACAGTGTCAGTACATAAATAAGCCTTTGGAAGTTATAATAAGGTTAAATCTAAGGTACGCTAAATCTACCATCACGGTAAAAGACGCTGCAATTGGAGAACTCTTAACTGAAAGCGAAAACAAATTAAAAGTCATAAAATAGACTTAAATGTTGTTGACATAAAAGCGAATTCGTCGTCGTTTGTTTTCAGTTCCATTACCAAATAATACTTCGTCTAATTCATGTTGCTCTTGATTCACCTAAACCTTGTTGAAATAATTATGTATTATATTAGTTTAATTAAAGCGAGATCGTTGGGGTATATTAATTATCATTGATTGCAAGGATGTTGATTCAGTTATTTTGTGAAAAGAAATTCTATTTTCATTCAAACTAACGTTATTTCTTTGATGTTGAAGTTGTTATTATATATGTGAAAAATCTTTGATATACTGTTGAATGCCTTTTTTTACATGAGGAAACCTCTAACAGATACCCAGTCATAATTTGATTGAACCAAGGAACGCGTTTTTAATTATTTTTATTGTTTTAATTACTAATATTGCTCTCTCTCTCTATTACTAGTTTCAGATGTAACTTTTTCAGGTACTCCTCGGACAAATGAAATCAAATAGACAAATCAATCAAAAGTTGTTGCAGTAAGACGTGGTAGCCGCCAATCTATTCCAGGTGGAAGTGCAAAGTAATGTTCATTATAAGATTTGATATCCACCTCGCTGGGCAGGTAAGGATGGGTTATCTCAGATTCGCAGGGACTAAAATCCCATAGTGCTTTCTTAGATATCTCTTAGCCGGGGAGCAGGGACTGCCTGCAGCACTTCGTCTCCTCCTCCATCAGGTGTGAGCTCCTAATAAGGGACCTCGTCTGCAGTCTGAAAGGTTAAGATAGTATACCCCAAAGGGGTGGCAGGCTTTATGCCCCCTCCCCCCTCACGAACCACGTCTCATTGGTTTGTGTCGAAATTCTGTTAAATGATTAAGCCAACGATAGGACTAAAAAGATTGTTGACGTCATTATAATAAATACATATGCAAATAATAGTGCAGTCAAAATGTTTGAGATATTTTCTAGAATTTTATATTTGTGACAATAAACCGTAATATTTCATCATTATTATTACAATTACGATAACGTTACATACAATTTCATATTCATCGTGATGTTATCGCATTATAGAGGTATCGAAACTAAGCATATGTTAAAAGTATGTCATAGTGAGTAAGCGAACAATAATTTTAAGTAATTATCAGTGATATATCTATTCCTTGCTGGGCACACGCCACCTGTCACAATATAAGAATTGATAAGCAGAATGGATCTGTTATCGAAGAGTTATTAAACGTTGTGTGACCTACAAAGTTCAGTTCAATCCGTCTGTCTCTCATAGTGATAGCAGTATAAACAAATGATATTTTTACTACGTAGAAATCTTTTAGGTTGCGTCAAACGTATTACTTAATTTTAAACACAAAGTAAAAACACGACCCGTTCGCATTATTATTTCGTTTTTACTTACTGCACTGTCCGACCTACAGTTTTTTATGGTAATTTGGTAATGACTATAACATGCAATTATAACTTGTAATCCTAACTGGCCATTCAAGTAATCGAGTAGCAGCGTATTTAAAAAAAAAAACTATCTCTTACGCTTTTTTAAGATAGGATAAGAAAAACTGCGCAAACATGTAATTTTCTTCATTTTCGTTTATTAATGTTACGTGACAGATACGTTGACTTTATTCCATTTATTTTGACAATATTTTCTGATCTAGAAATATATTTTATAAGACGGTAGTTCGAAATAATATGTTTCAACAATTGAATATATAGGTTATTGTGAGATAAGCTTTACGTTTTTATTTTTTGGTCATGAAAAAATATAAAGAATACCTATATCACATATTATATTTCATTATATGATACGGGTAATCTTATTTTATATTTTCCATGTTCAAGAAATGTAGGGACACGAGTAACAATAAAAACAAAAGGAAAACATAAAGCAGTGTATTGACTTACATGTTATCTCACAATAATCTATGTATTCAATTGTTGAATCATATTGTTTTGAATTACCGCCTTACAAAATATCTTTTTGGATCAGAAGATATTGTTAAAATAAATGAGATAAACATATCGTATCTGTCACGTAACATTGGTGAATCATTTGCTCTTGTAAGTGCTTCCTAAGGATGAGTGTTGAAACTAATCCTTACTATTATAATAAATATAAATGTGTTTGTTTATTTGTTACGCTTCCACATCTTATTTACTCAACCGATGATATTACCGACCGAGGGATATATTAAACCTACTTAATTGTGAGCGAAACTGCGAGCAAAAACTAGTTCTATTGTAAGTCATAAGATTGGAAAAGTAAATTTGAGGGAAACAGACAAAACTTATTATTTACAATAACCATAATTGTTTTTTTTAATACTCTATAGATTTTAGTGTTTAAACAAAATCTCATCTGATTGTAAATAACGATGTATTCCGAGATAGTAAACACATTAAACCTAGAGTGAATGGTTCTCAAGTGCAGCTGCCGGAACACACCAACAGGTGCTTGGCGTGAGATTTTCAACTGGAGGTTGGTAGCTAGCCAGACGGAGTTAGAAAAAGCCCTACCACCATACTATGGTCTCATCACAATGATTTCCTTAACCGAAAGCTCCGATTCAGGTGCTTAGATTCGCAACTATGCCCATCGAGACGGTGTCCGAACACGCCATCAACTAAGCCATCTATAGTGAAAGCACAAATCCAGATTTACGTATTTGTTGAACTCGTAGTATATGTGCAGATACATATTTTTGAGACTCAAAAATCTAAATTTTCTATGTGTTGTTGTTGTAAATAAACAGAAATATAAGATGAAATATCTGAATAACTCAAATCAAAATTTCTTTAATGTTGATGCTTACAAAGTAATAAACACTTCCACGAGCCTTATGAAGCAAGTTGTTATAATGGTATGATAAATTAAATAAATATAGGTCCTTGTTTATTCAAAACTAGCTGTACCCGCGACTCCGTCCGTCTGGAACCTAATGTAATAAACAGTGACTAATAAAATCTTCTGACTATATTAAGTCCATTTACTTACCTACTTTTCTCTCGCACATGAGTTGCGTCGTCATTACAATTATAATAACTTCTGATAGATTTTAATGAAACCAAAACTAAATGTTACTCGAAGATAACGAGGTGAGGTTTTATCGTTAACGCAGTACTTTAGCAGTATTTCGTGTTCATATAAATAGACGAACAGACAGACATTTCTATAAATGATTGAAATGTATTTTATCACTTATACACTGGCGACAATATTTTTCACAAAAATCTAAAAAGTACAGACACGTTTGATGTACATTCTTATTATATGTATAGATGTCAGTTAAATATTATCTTGGACAGATATGCTAATTATTGCCCTATTGTCCCTACCACCTTAGATTTTAATCTTTTAAGAGAGATAATTGATATAGAATACTTCACGAAATAATTAAACGTATGTAACGTACGTACATGGTAATTGGAGATATGAGATAAGTTCCACACGATACTTTCTAAAAAATAAAGGGAGCTGTTCTCACGAGTACCTAATTATTCTTACGGTAAGGTTTTTGTTGCTAGATTTACTAATCGACAGTGGTTTATGACCTTTTTTTTATTTTTGCAAACTCTAGGCCCGCACCTTTTTTCTGCATCATTTATTTTATTAGTTATGTCAAAAATCCTTACAATTGTGAGCAACTATTGTTATTATTTTACTTAATTATTAACTATTTTACATCGAACTTTTAACTGAGATTATTGCCTTTACGGCGGCTTTATTCTCATCTTTTATAGCCATTTTTATACCATAATCCACAATGTCCCGCGCCGGAGCGTCCACGGTTTATGAATTTTAACTAAGCCAATATCATTTACCCCATAGAAAGATTTTTACAGAGTTGAAATTTAATAAGCGATGATTTGTTCCCGAAACACTGTCCTTTCGGTTATTCATTATAACGTTTCGCTTATATGTTGCTTACGATTACATTTGTGTTGATTTATTTATCAAAAAGATGTGTTATAGTAATACGGCATACAGTAATATATAGTGATTATTATATTATGTTGATAAAATATACTTTATTATCTTTATATATAAATTTCTTCTGTACGTGTGTATGTCACTGAACTCCTCCTAAACGACTGGACCGATTTTGATGTAATTTTGTATGTGTGTTCCAGTGGATCCGAGAATGGTTTAGATTCACAATTGGACCCGGTAGGTGGCGCTGCGGTTGACATTTAGGATTTTTTTATTATCAAGGCAGGACAACGTCCGCCGGGACCGCTAGTGTATACACATATAATTATAAAGGACTGCCATAATACGCTACTTGATAGATTTATGCCCGTTTTCTGAGGTACTTTAATTTTAGTTTATCTGTTCAATAGCGTTATCGGTTCGATAACTTGTCAAATTGTGTTTCTGAACACATAATCATACGATAAATGTCAATGTAACTCAACGGGCCAGTTGGCAGTTTATCTTATGGATAACTTTGTTAATTCAATAACCATTGGTAGTTTAACCGAGTATCTCAGAAAGCGGGCATAAATTTTTGTAAGTATATTTTTGTTATAAGAATAAACATCGCGGTATAATAAAGGAACACGCTGATGATTGCTTGATAAGTTCGACCAAACATGATACCTAATGAAGTGAGCATTAAAATAACCATATGAGTCGACGTGGATCGGCGCATGATGGCCAAACTACTAAAGAGCTATCATCGGTCTAATTATTTAGAGTTAATAAGAAGATTTTTTTTGTAGCGTTCATGTTTTCAAAACTATATTACAATGTAGTATAATGTATGTATATATAGACAAAGATATCACAGTTCAGTATATTATTCTCCTTCGTTTACCTACCGCTTACTTTTATTTTTTTTCTTGAGTAACTGTTGGCAAGCTTTATATAGCAAGCACCACCAACATCCAATCCCACCAACAGAGATTTTATAGAAGAATAGTGTGTTCTTGACTGATGATAATGGGTGATTATGCAAGCACTTTTTATCCTTACTGTGGACGAGACGAAGCCTTTACATATAAGCCTCTATTCGTCATACTTCACGATGCTTACGTCTACAGTCTACAATATTTGTATACTTAAAAAAAAAACTCAATAATATTTAAATTTAAGGAATTGATTAATTGTCAGCGAATTTCGAGCATTAGTTAAATTAAATATCCCTAGTTCGTATTTAAGCTATATTTAGTACAACAGTGTTATTATCGTCTATATATCGTTTTGTGGTTCCTGGGTGGTCCATGCGTCCACGTTGATAAGCGGAAAAACTCTCTCTTGTTTGATATCAATGATATCTTGTCTGAACACTGTCGGATCGCCTTACTCTAAATCCTACCTAAAACCTAAATCTTAGTACATCTACGTCACTGTCAAACAACTACGGCCTTATTACGAAAACAAAAATGAATACGGGTTTTGAATCTATTTGAACACGTGCTTATAATACTTTATTACAAAAGCGTGTCCAAGCGTTCTTTAGGTAAACGTTTTATATGCAAGCAACTCTGAATAGCATTCGTTCAATTCGATCTCATCATTCAAAAACATTCCATTACATACAGATATTTTACAAACTATATAAATTTATGAATTATATTTTTGTTCAGATCTTCATTAAGAAAATTCACTTATTATACGTTAAATCGGTTATCATTATTGTGATATTTTAGCCAAAAGAAGATGATGTAATTGTTAAAACATGCAATTTATTAATATTTGTATATTTCGCCAATGTGCGTAACATGGAACAACAGTATAATGACAGATTTAAATACATTGTCAGAAGTCAATAGTGTCATATAGTAGTAGTTATGATACTCGTGTATCTCTAAAATTGTTTAATTTATATATTTGTGCCAATTTAATTATACCCACGAAATTAGCAAATTATTATAAAATGTCTTTTGTCGGTTAATACGAAAACAATAAATCACAACAATAATATAAGAACTGTCAACTAACACAAGTGTTAGAGAATATTTAAATTAAAATAATGCCAATCAGTAAAAAAGGGTAAGAAGACACTCTTTTGTAATCAAACTTTTTTTAAGTAATAGCTCAATGCGTATTTACATTTTTTGTTATAACACGGCTAATCTTTTGTCACATGCCACCAACAAAGATTTTATAGAAGAGCAGTGAATTCTTGCCTGATTATAATGGGTGATTAAGCAAACAATAAAAAATGGTCTAACATCTATAATTTCTTCACGATTATTCCCCTACAGACGTACAAAAAAATGTGTAGTGATAATTATTTCCAACAAAGGAATATAGGTTTGTGTAATTTCATGTTAGAAGACTTACGAAAATTTTGGTGGCACGTCGAAACACGCGCCATTGTTGGTTCGTTCAAAAACGCGCAGAGCGATATAATTAGGGTTGTTACCATGAACTACTTCTAACGAATCTGTCTACAACGACGTACAAAACAGATTTTTAATGTATTATTGTTAGACTTCATATCACTATAAGATATTCAACCTTAATACATTAAGAGGGTTGAATGTAAGGGTTTTGTGAAATGCACAGAAAAGCAGCAATATTATTTGAATAGTCGGACTGTTCACATCGCTTACCGACATTGTCAATTTAACTAAAATTAATGACGCTTACCGACATTGTCAACATAACTAAAATTAATAAAAGGGACTCATGCTTACACAATTAAAAAACTATTTATTAACATGGGAAGTGTCGCAGCAGACTTAATAAATTGTACTAATTGGTTTCATCAATGTAATGTTTGAGATATTGCGCAGTCTTTTTGAAAATGGTATCTATTTTCGCAGTTTCGTGAAATGTATACGTATCTTCGTAAATTATGTATTGTATATAGGTAGTACTGTGTTACATTTTTATGGGCATGCATATACCTATATAAATTTGAAATTGTAGTATATGCTCGTCGTGTGTTAGAAATTTCGTCCATGTGTTTGTATATATAGCAGGTCTTGTCTGAAAATCAGTGCTGCAATACTTGCAGTTGTAAACCTGTAGCTTATGATGAGACAAGACCTTTTCACTCTATGCAACACGTATCTCACTTGAATTATTTTATGTATATCTATATCTGGAACTTATTATTATTATTTTATTTTTGGTAACCAATCTTCCAGTAGATTACTACTGCCATTGTCGAGTAGGTAATGATATTATAAGTTTCTTGCGATCATGCCAATGAAGTAACAAGATAGTGGCCCTCTTGTTAAAACGATCCAGGAAGTCTTTCTGGGAAGTCAGAATCCATGCTTCGTGGTACTATTTCGCATCCACTTCACCTGCGCACAATAATCAAACTATATTACGTAAACATCACCAATATTACAAAATATAAAATAAAATCCACTATATGATATTCCAAGATCCCGCCAAATTCTTCTATTTGTTGTATTGTGTTGTATGTGCTGAACAAAAGCATCTTTCTTACTTTCCTATGAATACCTATCATTTTTAATGACGCCATAGAAAAACCAATTAAATTCATACAATGTATAACGGAATATTATCACATGAAAAATCTATTAAATAGATTATTATAAAAACTTATCATTTTTGATAATATCTAATCGTTGATGGTTTTTACGCAGTTGTATCATTCGATTCGTATGAGCGTTGGTATTTAAGCTCGCCACTGGTATTTAGATACTGGAACTGATGTATTTCCTTATGAATTCCTTAAATTATCGTACCTTATAAAGGGCAGGTTTACGAATAACGACGTTTGGGGAGAAAATGAGACTTTACCTATAGTATATTATAAATCTACGCCTATAAATGTATATCCACCAGAAAGCTGGGTACACGCTATTGAAACAACACCAAGTGTGAATCACAGTGATTGATGTCTCAACATGTGTAAGATACTTGTTTTATTAAAAAAACGAGTAAGTGAAGGTATAATCTCCCATTGCAATCATGCTTTATAGCCTTATCACCCCTTATCAGCGGGAACTAAGTTTGAATGGCACGTGTACTAATTATGTCTTACAAAGTATGCATTTGTTATTATCACATATAAATGAAATTACTATATTTTAAACGTTAGGAATATATCAGTCGAAGTTCTATGAATTGTGATTTTTTTGTTTTTTTCTTTTTAGTTCTGTCGGATTTTAGCTTTGTATAACGATAAAAATAGTGAAGAAAAACAAAAGCAATCGTCGACCGGACGAAGCGCATTAGATTATAAAATAAAACAAACTATATACCTTTTCAAAGAGTGCATCTTCTCTTTATTGTTCAACCAAAGGAACTGCCGCTCGCATCCGTTTCGCACTGTTGTCAAACGCACAATTAAATAATTTCAAAAGATTATATCATGGTATCATCAACGATCTAGACGGTTTTAGCCCATCGTCACAAAAGTTGTGCAATTCTTATGAAACGTTCTACGCTATTATTATCACCATGAATAGTCGATAAAAGATTTTCAAATATTCTAGGTGATATCTGACGGCATGCGTCACGGAATGGGGACTGTACAAAATCTACTAGTTGTAATGTGTGATGTCATAATATACTATATAACTTGTTATTATCAACAAGTATCATGGAAATGTCTAAAATCTATATCTTCTATACATACAATAAGAATGTAAATCTAACGGGCCTGTACACATTAGATTTTTGTAAAAAAAAATTGTAGATGTCTAGGAATAAGTAATAAAATACATTTCAATTATCTGTAGAAATGTATGTGTCTGTCTGTTTGTTTGAACACGCATCATAATACATATAATACTGCGTTCACGATAAAACCTCTTCAATAAAATCAAAAAGAATATCTTCGAGTAATATTTAGTCTCTGTTTAATTAAAATCGGTTCACTCTATCAAAAGTTATTGTACTTTTAATGACGACGGGACTTAAGTAGATAGTAATGAGACTTAATACATTCAGATAACTTTGTTAGTCACTGTTTTGTACATCAGGTTCCACGCGGACAAAGTCGCGGGCACTGCTAGGACTAAATAATATTCATTCTTTATTATAAAGTAACTGCATGTTAACAGCCCTAACTGTAATTTATTGGTTCGCGTCGCGTCATTAAGAAACGACCAATCACTACGCGGTAATGCTTCCTTATTCCGAGCGCCGCTAAAAGTTCGCTTTATTTTTTTAGTTATCCATAGTCCTGGATATTTCGCTAGGTAAGTATTCTTTCATACATTTTTGATAGGATATAAATAATGTATTTATTTATTCACAGTTGTGGATAATGCAAGAGTCAGCAGTTCTATGAATAATATTATAAAAACAAGAATAAAAGTGAGCATACTAGACGAAAACCTACAACGCTTTATCACATCGATACAACTTACACTATTAATAGTGTTGAAAATTTAATTGAAGAGTTATTTTAAAGTAATAGCTCATATTTTACACGATTAAGCACAAGGTACCGTTCTGTAGCATAAATGGCTTGACAGACTTTGACACATGCTCGTTACTATGCAATGATTGGGTATGAAATGTCTGAAACAATAAAGAGAAGAAGACCAATACAAAAAAAAATCGATGTTCTTGACGTAGGGCTTTTCGTTTTAAATATTGATGATTCATACAACGGTCTATAGTTGTGGATCATAATCCTAGAATAAACTGGAGCTGGAATAGAGACTGTAATCTTTAGTATGTTGGTATAGCATTTTTTATACTTAGCCTTGTTAATGACTATCCACAAGTTTAAAATCTAGGACCAAGAAAATATCAGTAAATAAATAAAATAAAACGGTAAAGAACGTCTCGCTCCTCTATTTCTCAGCCAATTTTCTTCATTAGTCCTTGTTTTGTAGCTATTGACGAGTTTTAGTGTTAGGTGTCATTAAAAAAAATTAAAAAAGTTCTTTTTTCTTTACGATTGTAGTTTGACCGCTGGAGTACTCGTATCAGTAATTTGACGCTTCTAAATTATATGTTTATAAAATAACTCGCAATTATATCATTCATACCCAGAGCCACTCATCAGCATTATGAGGTTCTAATATAAATAACACCACATACATATTAAAATAATATCTTTTTAAAGTGGAAACTTTTTTAGGCGACTTGAGGGGTATTTGGCAAGAGAAAATCTTTTGGTTTCTCGTCAGCAACATGCCAGTAAAGTGTGACCGAGTGCGGTACTGCAATTACGCCAGTCTAGCGACGCGTAGTATAGCGGACTGTGTACCTACGTGTAATGTTGATATTTTGCATTGAGCTTGTGAAGGTACATATGTTTGAGTAAGTAATTAACTGTATAACAATATATCATTATTGCTCGGAGTGCCAACAGAAGTGAAAACCAGACTCATGTTAATAATTTCAATTTACAAATTATGAAATTTAAATAATTCAGACTATAATTAATTTAAAAAATGAAAAGATAATACAGTTATTCCATTATTCACTTCTGTCGGCAATCCTTATGACTGCCTTGACTTTTTTAAATTTGTCTCTATTTTAATAATCAATGCCACTCAAAGCACGAGGCATTTTATAAAGATATCTCTGCACATTTCTAATTAGGGGTCGTAAGGCTTGAAGATACACAATGTAGGGTACAAATTAATGCGGAACAGTTAACTGTATCTCCACTACCGGTAACTTTACCTCGTAGTACGTGAGTAGGTGTTTCGTGTGTCAAGGATTTCGTCCACGTTCTAAGTCACTGGCGGTAGCGATTTTCGGAACAATAATTAGGTCATAAGGGCAATACATATCATATGCTACCAACTTACACTAGAAACTATATCCACTATAATAACATACTAAGGTGTGACGTCTCACTATGTGCTAACCTTGTTACAGTCACTATAGTCGCGTTTCGGAATCATTCTGTGTTCGGCTGTAGTTTGAAGACCGGCGTGACACCGATGCCCCGCTTTGAAATGACGATCTCTCATCTACTTTTATTTTAGAAAAGAAGTTAGAGTTCTGCGCGTATATAATAAACTAAATAAATGTTTACACTAAATATTTTTTTACAGAGAAAACTACTTTAGGCGCGTTGAACGGTATTTTTTGGTAGGAGATTAATTTATAATTACGCGTCATGACATGCTAATAAGTAGTATAGGGGCCTGTGTACTAGGGTGGAGTGAAAAAAAAATTTTTTTTTTTTTTGGCTGGGGGAAAAATTTGTTAGTTAAAAAAAAAAAAAATTTTTGAAAAAAAAAAAAAATTTTTATTAAAAATTTTAAGCAACTCAATTATTTTTTAAATTAATTAATAAAAAAAATTATTTGATAAAAAAAAAAATTTTTTTTTTTTTTTAAAAATCTTACATCTAAGAACTGGCAATTATAGGGGCTGATCATTTCCAACTCAAATTTTATTCTAGTGCCCTAAAGAGGAATGGTACTTTTTGGGATTTTTTTTTTAAATTAAAACAATAGTCACAAAAATTTTTTTTTAACTTGTGATTTTTAATTGGCATAAAAGAGGATACTCTGAAGTTTCTAGAACGCCTTCAAAAATTTTTTTTTTGCAACCAAATATTTTTACTCGTAATTAGTTTTAAAAATGAGTGGGCTGGCTCAAGATGTTGAGTAAAATTTTTTTTTTTTTTTAAAAAATTTTTTTTTTTTTTAAGCTAAAAATTTGACCCCCAGGCTAAGAAAAAAAAAATTTTTTTTTTTCACTCCACCCTACTGTGTACACCTAATATTTATATTTTTAAATTTAAATAATTCACACCATAATAAATTTAAAAATTCAAAAACAGTTATTCCATTGTTTTGAGTTCTTACTTCTGTCGACAGTCCTAATGGCTGCCTCAATTTTTTTTTTTGTTAGATCTCACGCCAATGAAGTCTTTATTGTCACTTAATTAATTGATCATCAGTTCGGATAAGTGTCCTAATGATAATACCTCACCCAGAGTATGATTTTACGTTTTTATTACAGTCTTACGTGATTACGTAACCAATATCTCAAAGATGTGTAAAATGGTGATTCATAAAAAAAACATCGGGGAATCTCGTTTTCCCTCGAGACCTTAAAAGCGCGTCGCTAATGAATTGCGACACAAACGTTCAGGTGATAATCGAGTTTTCAACAAGCCAGGGGTGGTTTTGTGTTCCACGAGTCGCGATGACGTCACGGCCTGCCAACAACGCACTCATGACGTGTACCGTCGTGTCCCGTTTTCCTCGAACTGAAACCGGTTTTCATAATTTCAATGGAAAAACTGTGAACTTAATTGTGGTATTACACGAACGAACTTTTTATTAGAAATTATTATTTTTTTGTATTAATACTATAATCCAATTAATATTATAAACGGGAAAGTTTGTACTAAAAACTACTGAGTGGATTTCGACGAAACTTCAGAGTAACGTAGCTTATACATCGGTATAACACCTACGCTATAATTTATAAACATATTATTTCAGTTAGTCAAAATATGACGATAAATGTCATAGTTGGAAGAAAACCGCCATTTCCCAGTTATCACAGCGTGAGCTGTGTCAACCGCTAGAGTTAGACAAGGATAATATCCTTAAAGATACTAACGTTGTGTCAACTGCTAGATTTAGACAAGGATAATTAACAACCAACCTACCTACAAACTTCAAGCGGTTGCTATAAATATTAATATGCGTTGATATTTCTAGATAGAGAATATAACAAATAACAGTGATATTATAGTGATAATTATCATGAGTATCACCTGCCCACGTTCGAAAAGGTGTCGGTAATATTATAAAACATTGTGAAATATTATAACAAAATTATTATAACAAAATTATTATAACAAAATTACATATTCACATATTTGACACAGTTATTCATTTCTCAGAAGCGTAATCCATTCAGTGATCGAAATACGAGCATATTTCATTATTTTGAGTTTTTGTTTCGCCAAAGGATGTACAAATATTGAATACTAGTAGATGTAGGACTTGTAAAATATTACGAATAGAGACTTATAAATAAAAACTTTGACTCGCCAATAGCTATTAAGCCAAGATTTTTTTAAATAAAATTTGCTTTTACATAGAAAAAGAAAATGATACTTAAATGTTATATCTTCATCTATTTTTGCATTGATTTGTATACGCATATATTTCCTCATTTATGTTATTACGATATCGGATCCTTCAAATGAGGCGTGTAAAGCACTTTTGCAGGTTGGCATAAGAGCGGCAACTGTCGTTGGTATTTAAAATCGACAGCTGCCATTGTTTTTGGACTGTACCTTACTTTCCATCAGGTATTATGCAGTCATTTTGCCAAAAAAGTATTTTGAAGCCATTTTAATAAAAAATTGTTTTAGCGTTTGATCACAAACTCATCTGAACTTAAGTGACGATGTCATTCAGTATGGTAACACTAGATAACTGACTCTCAAACGCAACTGCATGAATATATCAGTAGTTGCTTGGCGAAAGATTTTCAAGTTGAGGGTGGTAGGTAACGGGCGGCGGCCATTTGGAGAAACCCTACTACCATATTATGGTTTCATAGCGATTTTTTTCCCTCGCCAAACAGTATTTTTTATCTGTTCGATCTCAAATTGATTTAATTAATGCAGAATATAATTCGAGTATCAATTGACAATTAAACATTATTACAATAAATACGGTGATAAGAGTCATCAAATATAATAAATTAGTTTCCTCATTTCAAAGTCTCACAGATAATTTTTGTATTCGCCACTCTAATTATATGCTAAACTAGATGGTGACCGCGATTTTGTTCATATTATTTGACGGCGACTAGATGTTTTATCTAGTTCAATCAGATTACAAAGGGCTAGGCTACAGACTAGAATTTAAAACTATTAGTAGGGTGGATCAATATGTGAACGATGGTGATATTTCGAAATGACGCCTCTCTCTGTGCATACAACAATAACGAATGAAATTATCTATGTTTGTAAAAGTATGTATGATGAAAAAATAAACCAAGTCGAGTTTCTTGCCGGTTCTTCTCGATGACTGGGTTGTTTGTCCGAACCGGTGGTAGCTTTGAAGTTCATAAGCACCTTGTCAGGGCCTAATTTGAATAACGTATTTTTGATTTTGATATGTTCGTTATAATGAGAGTTCCTAAAAAGGACAATAAAAATCTAGGTCACTTGTGGTCTATCTTTTACTTTGTCTTATTGGAATTTTATAATTAGGTACCCTCCCCTACTGCTTAGATGCTATGTAAAAGCGTAATGGTACGTGGCGTAACGAAATCGGTCCAGACGTTTCGTACATATTAAGTCTGAAAAACAACTGACACTTTTATTTATAAGTATACTAGCGGGCACGGCAGACGTTGTCCCGCCCTGATTAAAAATAAATCCTTGACAAATTATATACCAAAACGTTCCTCATGAATTACTTTATCCACTGGTAAAAACCGCATGAAAATCCGTTCCGTAATTTTTGAGTTTATCGCGAACAGACAGACAGACAGACGCTGTAGGGGACTTTATTTTATACTATGTAATGATGTAAGCAGGTAAGATAGTTTTTACATTTATTTTTTCCAATATTAGCACTATTAACTAAATCTATAGACATAAAAAACAAATGTATGTAAGTGATTCAACGCAAGATATCTCCAAAAATATTAATATTAATAGATTGATGAAGGAATTACGGTCATACATTTGTTGACAAAGGAATAAAAAAATAGTTTTGTAAATATCTAAATTAACTTTCGTTATTTTTTAAATAAGATACGTTAATAAAACTAAACAAAAATATTAGGTAGTCAATCAGATTAGATAAGCTTACATACGTGATAATTTTTATTCAGTATATAAATCAATGGGTAATATAACCAAATTATAAAGAAATCAATTGATAAGATTGAAGCTGACGTATAATTTATCGTATATTTTATCTTTGGATTTTCCTTTCGCGATTCCTCGTTACCTACACGGTAAGATTGTACGAACACGCGAACACTAGGTGATACATACCTGATCGATGACATATTGCACATTGATGTCTTTTACATGTATATTGTTCTCTTTCTAACACTAAAATAAAAAAAAACTTTCAGTGAAAGAATACACCGTGCCATAATTAAATCATTACCTAGCAACTTTTATACCTTATCTGATTAACTGACGTCATCAAACTAAAAGTCTGTTTTCATTGTGCCAGGAGGACGTAGTCGGGTGAAGCTGTTAAGACCTTGCTCACTACCTACCTCAATAGAGTAGTGAGGAGGACTTTATATTTTTGAGATCTGTCTATTCTATAAATATAAACATCCCGTTTCATGATATTATTTGTCCACAAAGAACTCCGAGACTACTAAACCGATCTTCATGAAAGTTATCATTTATGTATAACTAGGTTCAACTTGAGAGATAGGATAATGTATATCTCAATTAGTGGCCTTAATATTTTTTAATTACAAATTAATTGATTGTCAATGTTGAATATTGTTATTAATTGTAAGTTTCACTAGTCTCGAACAGATGGCACTTTAAATTAATTTGTTGACAGAAAACTGTAGGACCGACTACTTACGACGACTACTGACCTACTATTGATATCAATATAGATGGCGCCACGTTTTAATTGTCATAATTTTAATTGAACATGTAATAACTGAGCCACAGCGACGCATGGCCGGGTCAGCTAGTTTACTATATTTTCCGGTCATGAAGAGAATCTGTGTGTCAAGATGGAATACGAAGGCCGGAAGAACAACAAATCTTGTCGGTCATAACGTGAATTAAATCAGCGACGCGTGTGGTTTTATTATACGTAAATACATTCAAAGTTACATAATATTTAGAGTATACAGACAGAGGCATATAAAGAAATGGATATAAAAAAGTACAAAGATTTCATAAAAAATAAGAGTTATTATGTATGTATGTGATAGAAATATTTGGAAAAAGTGTATTTAGAAATAATGATGTACATAATCTCTATGTAACTTCAACGATTTATGCACTGTATACCGAGATAGATATCAGAAGCCAGGATTTTTTCCAACCTTTTTGACACATCGTTATATTTCGGTAATTTTAAACAATATATTTATAAATTTTAGCCTATGTGTTGATGTGTAACTTTTTATTTACCACCAAGATCGCTCGGTATGATGGAGCATATAACAAAACAAATCAATATATTTCAATTAAATATGTATAATCAATAATATTTAATAACTGGGATCATCAAATGAAAATCAATGAAATAAAACATTAGTAGAATTTTACACATTTTTCTTTTAAAAATTTTAAATAAATTAATTGCTGAAAGTTCAAAGTTACAGAAAATTAAATTTCGTAATATTCATTTATACGGTCTATATGTTGAATAAATTTGATTCAGAACCACACGTTTGTGACGTTATTAGCGCAACAATTTCTCGAAAGTAATACTAACGTGTTAAAATGACAAGGTCGGCGTGTAAGCATAACGAGAAATTTCAACAATTAAATGTCAAACGAATCCAGCCGGTATTCTAATAGGGAAAACTGCAGCACCTCACGTACACAGACCACAAGCGAGAGGTCAAGATCCTGTACGAATACCGCGAAGGATTTCGACAGATCGTGACGTACAATCAGCTGTGTAAATAGTGCAACGTGGTGTGTCATGACGTAACGAAGTCAAGCCCACCTCGCGTCGGAGCGACACGACACCAGGCCAAGCACACGAACGCATAGCTCTATGACTCAGCCAGTCAGCCCCCGGCTTTATAATGAAGAACTACCACGACAACCGACACTATCCAACAGAACGTCGGACTTGAAACACGTGTGACGATCGCCAGTGTAGCGTGACAAGTGGAACTGAAAGTGTGAATTGTGTTATTATTATGTCAATCATGGAGAAATTTGTACTCTGTGTTGTGTTGTTAGCGGTTGTGGTGTCGGCACATAAACACCATCCTAAATTCCCTCCAGGATCTGAAGAGAACCGGATACCCTTGCTGCAAAAAGGTGAATATCTTCACCGTGTCATTTATATTATTGTATATTTAAATTATTTCAACTTAATGAAAATTAATTAATTACTATATAAAACTTGATACTTTTATTTTAAATTTATTTTCAATAATAATCAAATAATTATAATTTAATATTGAAAGTTTTCAATTAATTATTATTTGTAATAAACTCATTTCTACAACTCTTAGATATGCCAAATAGTTTGTTTCCAATGTTAGGTTTGATAAATTATATTTTTTAACATTTTGGAAGTAACTGACCGAAATAAATTGTCTCCAGTTACCTGCACTGCTGCAAACAGAATCGAACGTGACAGTATTATAGATCAATCAAAATGTGGAACACCCAAAGACGTCTTCGTTTATTTAGACGCTAAGGCTGCTCATGAACAGGTATTTTATTAAGATACAACAATTAACTAGTTTATAATTAGTTACAGTATAATAACATAAGAAGTAGGTCAGTTTAAACACAGCGTAGCACATAAAACATATCAAATTCATCTCATTAATTGGAACGTAATAACTTACCAATTACTACACTAAACTATATCATTGCTTAATAAATTATAGACACTACAATAATTATCTACAAACTAACATTATGTAATTCTGCAGATCATTATTAAAGAAAATCGGTAATCAATCAAAAAATATTGGTTAAAAAAAATTGCACAATTTTAAAAAATCGTTATCAACCGGTAACTGTAGCACTCTAATACTTCACTCATAGAGTCAATATTTGTTAAGGATATATAAGATAGTATAACAAACCGAAGTCAAGTAAGACATCGTTGTGCTTTATAACCATGACGTCAAGAAAAAATCTATTAAATTATCAATTATCATAAGTTTACATAACAGTCACGTCAGACTTTGAACTATTCCTCGGTCTAATATTTAGAGTATTCAATGACGAATTCACATATTCTTTTGAATATTTTATTTTTCTATATACAGAAAAGCATTGAAAGATTTCCGCCCATTGCAATTATTTAAAACCTCGCGAGGCAGAAAGTTTGCCTCTTTCTGCCA
Source organism: Antheraea yamamai (assembly GCA_036509395.1). Classification (NCBI taxonomy): domain Eukaryota; kingdom Metazoa; phylum Arthropoda; class Insecta; order Lepidoptera; family Saturniidae; genus Antheraea; species Antheraea yamamai. The sequence goes on along the minus strand of AP028436.1, from coordinate 22,000,483 downwards.
TCTTTAATTTAGTTTTACTATTGTAAATTATTATTTTATGAATTTTGGTCCAAATATTAATGCTTAAGACAGAAAGCCACACGCCAACCATTAATTACTTTTTAATACTGCAAGTTATTTTATGAATTTTGGCTAAAATACGGATGCTTAAGATGAGGTAAACATCAAATAATAGAGCTCGAAAATTATTGAATAATGTTAACGGACGTCGCTTCGCATCCGTGATCATAAACCGTGAGAAACGACCGAGCTGACGCAGTTTGGTTTTTCCAGGTGAGCCCTGGAGCTGTTTGGGTGAAGAGATGCGTTGGTCTGTGCGAATATGACACCGAAGGTTCGTGTGTCCCAACTAAAACAGTCATCAGGCATATACCGGTAAGAACCAACTTAGCAAATTATTAATATATGATAAGGACTCATTATCATCACGCAATTTCATCGAATACAATTGAGTTAATAATATTGTAACTTTGGTTATTGTGCACAAGTGAAGTGGTTGGGAAGTAATGCCACCGAGCATGGTTTCTGACTTGCCACAAAAACTCCCTGGAAAATTCTAACAAGGCCGCCACCATCTTGTTAGTTCATAAAATTTATAACAATAAACTTTATCATTATATACTCGACAATGACAGTAAAAAAAAATTGTAACTGATCTTTAGATACATTTTTAGCAGATCTGCAAAAGTTGCATTGCATGCATGCATTGATTCTCTTGCTCTCAATTCTCTTATGTACAAAGTAATTGAGACCTGCCATCATTAGTAAAAAAAAACTAAAAATGAGTCCTAACGCATTTAAGTCCGTCGAACATAACATATTATGTTAAAACGATCGTAGTTCGCGTTATCTGTTTATCTCGGGCCTGCTAATTCGAGTGCATCCTTGACACACTTTACCATAGTTCAGCAAGTTTTTGGTGCCCCTTGCTAGGTACTGCGGCCGATATGTACCGTAGATCTTCTCAAACTTGCCAACCAGCCGTATTTCGTTAAGAACTATATTGCGTCATTGTCCTTAATGACATAACTACTGTTAGGTTCATAATATTACGAGTCGTAGAGTAATGCTATTGTTCTATGTAATTGATGTTTGGAATTGTTTTGATGTATTGTGGCAGTACCTTTGAATAATGATCTAATATCTGAAGAGCAGCAATTAATAGGTTTCATTTTACCATTTGCAAAGAGTTTCACTTCACTACCAAATATGAGCAATACTAAACATTTTTTTTTAAGAATCATTTCGAGATCTTCCCATAAAAAAATCTAAAACACTTAGCATATGTCTATTAATCAGTTGAGACCTTTATGGCGCAACTACTGTGTTAAGAGATCCGTTACATAGAATTTCTTAAAATGAAACAATTTACAGTTGCTATTTTTGTATTTCTCTCGTTCTGATGTATTTTGTGTCGTTTCCGGTATATGGTGTATCAGTCTATAAAATATTGAATGCGATTTAACACTTTTTTTCTTAAATTGATGCGCTTTAATTTATGTCTACCGCAGAAAGGACATAAATTTGAATATACACAACCTTATCACTACATATTATAAAACAACGTCCTCTGCCACATCTGTCTGTCTGTCTGTTCGCGATAGACTATTGATTATTTGATCACTGATTATCATTATTGTTAATAGATACGAATATACAATGCAAAAACAAACAAGGATACCTGTGCAACGTACCCCGTGGAAGAGCATGTGAGTTGTGGTTGCTGTGCGCTGTCTCCTGAGAAGTGTGCTGCTCCCAGGATATACAATCCTCGTAAGTGCAGCTGTCAATGTCCCAACATGGAGGAGAGGAGGAACTGCCTCAAAAAGGTTCGTAAGATAATGGATGTCGTATAGTGCCACTAATTCTTTTTGTTTAACTCTCACATCGCTGCGGTATTACTGAGCGTCAACGCTAACATAGTATGCTTCTTTCATATTTTTTAATTTTTTTAATGTTTTTATTTTGCATGGTTTAAATTTGTTTTATTTTTCATTACTTTATTATATGATAGATGCCTGATTTGTTGTAAATATTCAAAGACTGACATCCATTGTCTGAAAACCTTATGCTTTTATGTGTTTGTCATGCGTTTATGTGTTCGATTTTTGGTAAGAATTTTATAAGGATTTTTTTTTATTTATTCATTTGACACTTTGATATATTTGTCTTGGTTTTATTTACAAGCTAATGATTAGATAAATTAATTGCTGTTTTTAGAAAGTTATTAATAGAGTAAGTATTACAATAAAATAGAAAATATTTAAAAAGTAATAGAATTATAATATAAAAAAAATAGTTTTGAAAACAATTCTTACTCGTTACTTCAATTTAATGGAAAGTATTATAAAAACCTGTGCCACTAATTTTAGCAGATTAATAAATTAATAGAATCTGCAATGTATTCTTTAAGTTTTAACAAAACCACAGTTTATTTAAGAAACGTATCTATTATAATTAATTACTAAAGAAAAAACCAATCTGAACAACTCTCAACTTATTCACAGATATAATAATATTATTTAAACAAAAAATACATAATGTGACTTTTAAAGTAATTCGTATTCTTTCAATATTAGTTACTGTTAACACAACGATCTAAGTAATAGATTATTTGGATTTAAATTTGTTTAAAGCTGCTTATTATATTAGATGATATAATATAATAGATTTAGGAAAGATGATTTCTTTTTGTTACAGCGGAACCCGAATATGAGGTGGAATCGATCTAAATGTGAATGCGAAGAACGAAGAAGGGTGCCTTAAAGTGTGTGAAAGTATTCTAGAAGAATAAACTGTTCCATCTAAGTGAGATATTGACATTAAAAACATTTGTGATCGTGTTGTGAACATTGAGACTAAAACATTTGACATTATACGTAACAAAGCGACTGATGTAGTGTCTTATAGTTTTAAGATATCGCGAATCTAAACAGTATTATAGTTTGTAAGTTATTTATTTTTCTTAATATTAAGAATATTGGGGCCAAAAGGTGCTGTGAGTTACCTCGCTGATAATGTTCCATGACTTTTTGGTTTGAAACTTAATTATGTGCTTTTATTAATGTTGTAGTAAAAAAATTGTGTAAATATTTCGATATAAACGTTTTGTGACATCACTATTCAGTATTGTTTAGCATAAAATGTTGACGCGTAAATATGATTTACGCTATTCCTAAATTGTGATATAATTATTCCATTTTGTGTAAGATTATTTAATTGTGATTAGATTTTACCTAAATTGTATTTAAGTATTTGCTTCTAGTCAAGCGATTTTATTAATTTATTTTTGTAAATAGTATTTCATTTTTATGGCATATAGCTCTCTCTCTCTCTTTTAATTTATTAAAATAGTGAATTCTATTAATGTTGGCATCGGTCGTTCGCATTTACATGGTGACAAAGTAATATATTGCGAAAAGCGTCGAATCTCCCAGGTTTTTTATAATCGTCTGCTTTAATTTATTAATTAATTCGGAGGTACTCAAGCTTTAAGACTTAAGTAATGAACACGATTTAAAATGAATTTTGTACTTTTAATTTTAAAAAGAGAATCATTGAAAAATAAAATTTTTACTTAATTTTTTTTACATATATTTTTTATTTATTCCTCGATTATGATAACGAAAAAAAGGAAATAAAATATTCAAGCGGTACGAAAATTTTTTGTATCTATTTTTATGATAACTAGAATAACATTTTTTATTATTTTAACATTTTAGTCGACAAACTGAGCCATGCTATCAACGTAATGTAGCGTGCTCAGAAAACTACAAACACATAACAAATTACTACTAGGGCATTTAAAGTGAAGCGGACAACGAAAAAAAAGTGAAATTTGTTCATATTTAGCCTAATTGCCACTTCTAGTAGGCATGAATATGAGCAATACCATTTTTTATGATGTTTATTTGTCAAATTAGGTATATGCTTCTGAACAATAATCGTTTTTGAAATTCACATTTTTCGGGAGTCGTTTTTCGAATTGAACTAATTTGCATTATCGAATGTACCGTTTGCGTAGAAAATTAGTTAACATTTTTAAAAATAAAATCAAACTTAAAAAAACGAGTTTGATTAATATGTAAAATAAAGGAAATATTTCAAAATTTGAAAACATTGAATATTAATTTTCTATTTCATTTTTATTTCAAAATATAGTTTAAAGTATACTTACAATACACTAGAATTTAAAATGGGATTTGCATTACTTAATGAGACCGATTAGTGCACATAAAGTTAGTAATCTGATGTTAAATCACGATGTATTCTAAGGTGACAAACACGTTAAAACTCAGTGGCTCTCAAGTGTAGCTGCCGGAACATGCAAGCAGGTGCTTTGCGACAGGTAGATTTCCAAATCGATGGTGGTAGCTAGTCAGGCGTGCTTAGAAAAAGCCCTACCACTATTCTATGCTTTCATTGCTCCAACTCAGTTGCAAAAATTCAAAACCACGTTGACCGGCACAGTATTTGGACACACTATCAATAAATTCATCATTGCTTGGGGATTGCAGACTACAAAGTAAAAGAATTGCATGAAAGGGAGGAGTCTAATATCCTGTAATGGATTAAAAATACCGCAATGATACCAATAATTATTGTACTTTTTCTAAATCCTTAGATTGCAATGTTACCTAGAAAGAGAATTAGTGTAACTGTTAACTGCAGTTAATGGACTATACCAAGTTACATACTTATAGGAATTCCATTATACAAAACTGATGAGAGATTAAAACTATAATAAAATGATGTAGGACTACAATCCGCCATATGGCACATAGTACTGGCATTATTTACGCCTATGTTTTCATTGTCCCAATTATCTTATTTTATATCTACTATCCTAGTTTCACTATCTGTACTCAATATGAAAATAGAAGTCGGATATATCTTAAGTTAATATTAACTTAATGGCTTGTAATATCATAACTAAGGACGTTATCTTAAATTAAGATTTATGTCCTTAAGGCTGTCTGTGGAAGATGATAACTCCCTAGATGTAAAGATATAGCAATAACATTCACGTACATAAACAGACAGATAACTTTATGCTTATTGTATCAAAACAATTTTTTCTAGGCTCACCTGACTAGTTACCACCTTTATATTGAAAATTTGTAACTATGGACCTATAGGTATGTTCCGGTAGCTGCGAATGATACCCAGCATACTATATACCCTATACCTACTCTAGCATGTTTACCACCTTAGGTTTCATATTAATTTACAATAAGGTCTGAGAAATGTTCTTGCAGTACCACCTTACGTGGGAAAATATAGAGCGGTAGATTTTTCGGAGTTTGAAATCGCTAATAAGTCGTGGGATGGTGCGGAGGTTATGGTCATACCTTCCTTCGCGAAGATACCTATGACCCTGCACATATATAAATGAATAAAATCTCTACGTTATGTGGAAGAATTATCACCACAAAAGACCGAGTTGGTCGGGTTGTTGGAACCGATATCTGAAATCAGAAAAACCGTGCCCTCTTAAGCTTTATGGGTGTACTTTGTATAAATCGTTAGAATTATACGAAGATAATGTATCGATACGTTAAGTTTGATCTTTACGCCACATGTACCAGGAGTGATACACGTTAAACTTGATCTGTAGGCCGCGTGTACCACCGGTGGTACACGATTTGATAACTACTGAAAACGAAAGAATTACTTATGTCATGTTGTGTATGATGTAACGTAATATTGTATGATATTACATCTATTTTTTATCAAGATATCAAATGGCCTGAAGGACCTGTCAGGCAAAAATGGCTTTGCATGGAACGTGTTACGGTATAACTTGAAGTAAATTCCTGTACCAAAGTATTGAACAAATCTTCGTGACTATAACGGTGATATTAACGGCCATATTCTGGATGTCGAATATATATTATCCTTTTACTATCAGTGCCTTGATGTTAATTTCACTGGATGCAACACAAGATATCTTTGTTCTCGCTTAACGTGTTTTCTGATCTATAAAAAATGACATGCCGACCTGACCTATCAATGCGCAGCCTAAACTACTGGAACTAGAACTATTAAAACTTGCAACTAGGTTCCTTTTACATTGCAGTTTATTAATTAGGTATTTGGCACTAAGGAAGTGTGTTTGAAAATTTAACCCCTAAGTCAGAGGGCAAGTAAGTATTTGTGAAAATCCATCATTTTTCCTTTAGTCAGTTTGCTATTCTTTTATAGGTATATATAAATAAAAAGTCGAAAATAATTATGACAGAAAATTCGTTCAAAGTCGCGGGAAATTTGCAAGTAGCAATTCGTAGTTCTACATAAATTGAACCTCGTAGCAGCAAATAGACCCCTCAAACTTTATGATATTTTAATAGACTAGCTTTTGCCCTTGGGCTCCCTCGTATTATTATAGACATAACACACTCTCGAGAACAGGACTTTTCTGTGGATTAAAGTTATCCTATGTCCTTTGTGTAACCATGACAATGTATAAGCAATGTCATTATGGTAGTTAATAAAGATGTGTAAGTGGAACAAACAAACTCACATTCACATTTATAATGTTAGTTGATATATGTGTTATTGATACTTGTTGATGTAAGCAAATTTATTGTCAAGTGCCGATCGAAAGTTTACAATCAGAATGTGACATTACAAGAGAGGTATTCAACAAGTTTTTACATACTTACTGACACACTAAACTAAAACAGAGGTAAGCTATAATGGCCGTTTTGACACACTACAACAGTGACGTGAAACACCGATTTATTTTCGATAAAAATATGATCAACCTCTGCTTTTTTGCTTTAAGCATTGACGCGAGTTTGCTGGAAGCGGTAGTTGTGCTGACCAACGATGGTATATATTTTTATATAATTGTATATAACGTATAAATATATCATTACATAGTATAAAACAAAGTCCTCTACCGCATCTGTCTGTCTGTCTGTACGCGATAAACTCAAAAACTACTGAACGGATCTTTATGCGGTTTTCACCAGTGGATAAAGTGACTCACGAGGAACGTTTTAGTATATAATTTGTCCAGGATTTTTTTATAATCAGGGCGGGACAACGTCTGCCGGGCCCGCTAGTAGTATATAATTTCGAATTTTGAAAAATATAATTGTCGAAGTGTTGTAAATAAGTACACCAATAATTATAATCCCTTAAGGATTCAGTTATTTGTTTTTTTTTTTGTACTAGACATGTAAAAAGATTTGTTCGCGGGACAATATTACATAATAGTTAGATATAGTAGTAGTTACATATATATGTATAATATATACATAATATAAATATATGTAATTTACAAATCTGTACGAAATGAATTTTGTGTTCTAAAATTATATATTCGATAAATTTTATGCATTGCACGTCGCTATCGATAATAAAGAAAAACAATTTGCTACTTCAGTTTAGTCCGGTGAAGCTGTTAAGACCTTGCTAGGTCAATAGTGTAGTCAGTTCGAAAAAAAAGCCCCTCCTACGTAGTTATTAATTTATACGAAACTTCATGAGCCAATAAACGTCAAAACAGCCATCATTGCGTGCCGTTGTTATAATGTCGATAGTACACGGGCAAGTGACCAGCATGCGGACATAATCGGCTTAAATGCTTTCTTTTCCGATCTGTTTAATCCCAAGGTATACCGATAATTGAATACTTCCATTGCTGGCCAATTGAATCATCTCAAAGGAAAGTAATTACCACATCAGCACTAAACGTATTGGCGATTTCAAACAAAGAGGAATCCACAGTGCTATATTTTGAACACATAACAAGATACTACAACAACATTACTCGGGTTCAGGTTTTTCTTCTTAAATCTTCCTTCAGCCGATTGGATGTTTTTGAATTGGATTGGATGTTACCAATTTAAAGAAGTAAATCTACGTGAATTCCAAAAATGACTTCTAATTAGTAGAAGTTCCATCGTTATCAATTTTTGTTTTGCAGCTGCCAAACTTTAACTGTTAATTTTGGAGTTTTTGGCAGGATGTTGGAATGTCATATAATGGTTTTTTTTTATATTTTATTCATAATCTTTTGTTATTTGGCTCTATATTTTATAATGTTGATGGTGTTTTACGTAATATAGTTCGGTTATTGTGCACAAGTGAAGTGGATGGGATATACCATGGAGCATGGATTCTGACTTGCCACAAAAACTCCCTGGAAGATTCTAACTTATAATATCATGCATTAACTACTCGGCAAATACAGTTATAATCTACTGGAAGTTTGCTTGCCAAAATTAAAATAGAAAAAATGAAGAAAGAACTGTTAATTTCAACGCTTTAATGAATTCTTTGATATCATTCACACTAGGTGCCATTGGAAGTATTGTTGTATTGTTATTCTTGACAATTACTCAATTTCTTTGTGGGTGTCCTGACTCCTCCTAAACGGGAGGTTTTGGATTTGGGGGTTGGAAGAGAAGGAAAAAAGTTATTATAACTCACAATTTTTAATTGTGCAATAAAAAAAAACCTAAAAATAAATTTCCATAAAGGTAGAACAGGTTGTAAAATTTTTTATTTCACTCATAACCCAAATTTAGTGTAACCTACACTGGGGAAATCCTGGGAACTGCTTGAGTTTCTCCCCCCAAAAAGGGACGGGCCCGGGGGGAAGAAAGGAAGGGAAAAAAATTTCTTCTCCCCCCCCTCTTCTGTACGTGTGTAAACTATACACATGTCCTTTAGTTCGTATCGAATTATGATAATGTGTTCTCACACCAACATTAATTGCGACCATATACGAAATTTCATGACGACACATACAGATATGGGAGTAGCATAACAGCAAGCTATTTCTGTCAGGGAATACTTCTAAATTCTCCGAGCTCCAATCCAAGCTGTGGTTGTTCGTTATCTGCGGAAAATCTGGAAGGATCTGGTAGTTACTTAATTTCTATCATAGTTTACACTGCACCTCCTTTGAGTGATCCATATTTAACATACCCTGATTAAGCATCACAATTTGATGGAATCAATGATGTTGCAGCAGCTTACCTAAGTTGTAAGTTAGTGGCTGTGATAGGCAGCATATTTGCGCATTGACGAACAACATAAAGCTAACTTAATCGATATAAATAACTATTACACACTAAATGTCATCACGTCTCCAAATTATAAGCGGAATGTTGTTCATTATGCACATATTGGATGACGATCACTCTTTTGAACGAATTCTCAGAAACATAATATAATAAATACGAAAAGGTCACAACGAATCCTATTATATGTTTACGATAAATATTAGTTGTTAACAGTAGGAACTCGAAGAAAAGAGACCATTTCACGATGAAGTTCTTTAGGAGTTAATGCATTGAAGTATGTACTATGATTATCTATGCATTTTCTTTTTTAGTTCGTTTGTACCGCACCTTCTTTTACAGTAGCTTCCTCATACACATGATTAGTTCTTCGAGATGTTTCTGCAAAGCTGATGCTGTCTATGGTGGAACTCGTATTTGTAAATAATGTGACATATTTTTATTGCAATCAATCTTCTAGTAGATTATTACTGCCATTGTAGAGTAGGTAGTGATACTATAAGTTCAAGTGGGCGTCTTGTTAGAACCCGCGATATTTTCAGATTTTCATTTTGTGAAAAGAGTGGTGTCGAAGAAAAATGAAATGATGCGAAAAATGAATCACTAAATTCGAAACATTATACACATGTCTAAATCACTACATATTATAAAACAAGATCCTGTCTGTTCGCGATAAACTCAAACACTACTGAACGGAGTTTCGTGCGGTTTTCACCAGTAGATAAAATGATTAATGAGGAAGGTTTAGGTATATAATTTGTCAAGGTTTTTTTTATTATTAAGGCTGGACAAAGTCAACTGGGCCAGCTAGTGTATGTATATAATATTACATAGCATAAAACAAAGTCCCCTACCGCGTCTGTCTGTTCGCGATAAATTCAAAAACTACCGAACAGATATTCATGCGGTTTTCACCAGTGGATAGAGTGGTTGATGAGGAACGTTTTAGTATATAATTTGTCAAGGTTTTTTTCATAATCAGGGCAGGACAACGTCTGCCGTGCCCGCTAGTATGGAATATATTACACGTCACAATCGTTTTTACTGGATGCACAGAGAGGAGTCAATTCCAGACATCATCATCATTCACATATTGATCTTCTCTTGTTTTCACACCAAAACCCGCTTGACATAGCGCTTAATTATTATGGCACACAGACAAACAGACGTAGCAGAGGACTTTGTTTTATAATATGTAATTATATATATTAAGAAGATAAACCAGGTCAAGCTTCTTGCCGGTTTTTCTCGATGATTGGGTTGTTTTCCGAACCGGTGGTACCTTTGACGTTCAGAAGTGCCTTCTCAGGGCCAAAATTGAATAAAATATTTTTAGATTTTGATTTTGAAATGAAAAAAAAAAATACTAACATCTTTCGGTGTAATTAAATGAATCATAATAAACATTTATCACATTTTTTAACATCTCTGCCTTAAATTTTAAACGACTCATATATATATTAGAACTTTCCATGGAGTTTTGTGGCATCTCAGAATTAATGCTCCATGGTATATCCCATCCACTTCATTTGTGCACAATAACCGAACTATATTACGTAAAACACCACCAATATTACAAAATATAGAGTCGAATAACACAAGAGAAAGAATAAAATATAAAAGGTCCTATATAACAGATCCCGCCAAAAACTCGAACTTGAAGTTAGAAAGATATAAAAATAATGATTAACACAACAGAGACGGTCGCCGTATAATTAATTTACTTGTAAATCATTAAACAGTACACAGTCAAACAATATAACATTTTATTTTGTGTAATAAACTTGGATTACATATTTGATTAAATTTATTGTAATACTAGCGGGCACGGCAGACGTTGTCCCACCCTGATTATAAAAAAATCCTTGACAAATTCTATATACCAAAACGTTCCTCATGAATCACCTTATCCACTGGTGAAAACCGCTTGAAAATCTGTTCAGTAGTTTTTGAGTTTATCGCGAACAGACAGACAGACAGACGCGGTAGGGGACTTTGTTTTATACTATATAATGATATCGGAATCGTTACGTACTTTATGACCGAAATCGTCAAGTGAAACTCGTCTCTGATATCTGCGTATTTCGTCTGTTGTTTGAGAGTTTATTATCAAACGTTGATAACTTAGGATATTTTCAAACGCACGTCTGGCTAACTGCGATCTTCTAAAACAAAATTTACAGCAAAGAACCCTAATAAGTCAATAAGTGCATTTCAACGGTCGAATTTGATAGATACCTCTCTAAAGATATCATGTCTTTGTTATTTTCGGAACGAGGTACCTTAAAACGGTTTGCGGTAGGAGGAGTCGCTCTCTGCGCAGGCGACCTCCGGGGACGAAAAACTTTCGACATCACACGCCCGCGAGGAGGACTCTCTGAGCGACTCTCTCCGCCAAAGGAGGGCCGGAAGAAGGGGGAGGCGGCAAGTCCGACTACTCCCGATACCGTATCCTAGCCTGAGGGGATGGGCCGGGGGGGCATCTCCTTATTGCACAGGTTCGGCTGACGAGGGGAGGCGGCTGGCTGTGTACCCAGCTCGCCAATGGCGAATTAAGACGGAGCCTGGCGACCACTTTACCAGGCTGCGGCAAGGGCGGTTTTCAGGTAAGTTACCAGGACCGATCCCTGGCCGCCCTACCATGCGGCGGACGGTACACCGTGGGGTGTTAGTCCGTGTGAGTCGGACATAACCCACTCTCTCCAACGGGAGGGTGGGTATCCATAATGAATTTGACAAACTAAATAAATGAAATCTTAAGGAAGCAACGCCATCGTTGTCACAGTACGTATGTTATAACTTATATACCTACTTGATATTGTTCACAGCTTCATCACACCGCTACGCTAAGAACATCATCTGCGTTATAAAAATCAATATAGAATCCATGACTGTTTTCGGAATATTCACTATCAGCACAGCAGTACTGAATTTGAATCTGAATATTTACCATCTTGGACCACATCGTTATTTAACATATAGGTAGCTGATGTTTGATTATGGGGAAACTATTTAAAACCTATGTGATATCTAAAAAATAGCCAGTTAACCACAAGGGCTGCAGAAGGGCTTTCATATCTGATTGGATAAACCACAAAACACATGGCAAAAATCTTATCATATCAGTGAGCGAAGAAATGTCATCTATATCTATTCTATACATATTATAAAAATGAAGTGTCCATATGTAATATCAATTTTTTTTATACTGATTGAGTATGAAAGTATACACGCTTATGATAAAAAATGCAAATTAAAAAAATTTTGTCGGTCTGTCTTTTTGTTGCGGGTAATCTCCAAAACGGTTGTACCGATTTTGATGGGAATTTCACTGGGAAATAGCTGAAATTACAGCGGGTTACTTAGGCTACTTTAAATTAGTCTAGCTGTTGACCGCGACTTCGTGCACAATACCATCTATAAAACGGTTCTACCGATTTTTACGAAACTGTCACCGGCCGATAGCGAACATTATAAAAAGTAATTTAGTTTATTTTAATTTAGACTAGCTTTTGACCGTAGCTTTCCCGCAGTGCTATCCCCAAAACGGTTTGACTGGTTTTCACGAGACTTTCACCGTCAGACAGCGGACTTTATAAAAAATAATTTAGTCTATTTTAATTTAGACTAGGCCTTAACCGCGACTTCGTCCACAATGCTATCTCCAAAACGGTTCGACCGATTTTTACGAAACTTTCACCAGCCGATAGCGGACATTATAAAAAGTTATTTCATTTATTTTAATTTAGACTAGCTGTTGACCGTAGCTTCGCCTGCAGTGCTATCTCCAAAACGGTTGGACGGATTTTAACGGTACTTTCACCGGCCGATAGCGGACATTATAAAAAGTTATTTAATTTATTTTAATTTAGACTAGCCGTTGACCGTAGCTTCGCCTGCAGTGTTATCTCCAAAACGGTTGGACGGATTTTAACGGGACTTTCACCGGCAGATAGCTGATCTTATAAGTAGTAACCCTTTGTTTATCTATAAATCTAGCAAAAATGTGTTTACATGTGCATGAGACGTGCGTTGTACTGGAGTTCAAGAATAAATATAACTGAAATTCATATATCTATATCTATGTATGTAATTTGAATTATATTGTCTTTTTGGTCATTTTGGCAGCCATTTTCTTTTATTTACCGCGCTTTCGTCTACATAATTCAGTAACCAGAGTGACATATAAGAACATTGTATCGGGTTCAATGAGCACTATTTAAATTGTCAAATATTAAAAACTGCTTAGACAGATATAAAGTTTTATATTTTGATTTATATTTATGGAAGATTTCAAGACGTCAGCTCATTCATTGTTTACAATTCAACATTATAATTATTAAAAGTAATTTTAAAGATAGAGAAGCCGTCTTTCTAATAAGATATTAGACCATAAACGTATTACTTATTGACAATATTAGTATATTATATCATTATAATAACATCTTTAAGTCATTGTTTCGTTAGTCCCTTAGATAGTGTAAGTGAGCACTGAGGTAGTTATATGATGGGTTAAGGTTCTAAATATGTTGCTAATGATAATGGAATTTTTGGGGGGTTGGGGGGAAGGGATTTTGGGTTTTTTTTGGGGCTGGGGGGGGGGGGGGGGGGGGGGGGGGGGGGGGGGGGGGGGGGGGCCCTTGTGGGGGGTGGGGGGCCGGGGGGGGGGGGGGCGGGGCCGGGGCCGGGGGGGGGGGGGGCGGGGGGGGGGGGGGGGGGGTGGGGGGGCGCGCCGGGCGGGGCGGGGGGGGGGGGGGGCCGGGGGGGGGGGGGGCGGGAACCTTCCATTTGACACACTGTGTATTTATATACGAGTATCTAATGTATACGTTATAGGTGGCGTGCGCGTCGTACTTACAATTGTTTTTAAAGAGCATATCTATAATTGTACATGGTCTCTCAATTTTATATTTCTTTAATATAATTTTAAAAAAAACACGTGCGGAGCTGCGTGTACAGTTAGTTTCAAAATAAGATGTTTTTCTTTTGTCAATCTATAAAACACCGCCTTGAATATTCGGTTATATTGTAATAAATACCTATATTTATTCTATAATAAACTATACGCTACAGTTTTTGCGATGTTAATAATCGGCTGTAGACAAACGCGTTTAAATACGTCACAATCATAATTAACTTTATATAATAATAGGTATCTTATCTTTAGATAATAAAATATCTGCGAGCAAGAACTTTGTGAATCCCCTTTGAGATCGCTTATCGTATACGTACACGAATGGGACGTATTCAGGTTATGAAGAGGGAGCCATAAAATTTAACAAACATAATTTTTAATTCAATTACTTATTGACAAGAGTAGGAGAGATTGAGCAAGATTCTACTACGAAAGCTTCACCATCACTCCTGTTTCTGCCACAACGAAGTAAACAGTACTTGCACTTCTGTGTTTTGATTTAACGGGCGATTACCGACATATACTGCAACACGAGTTGTTCCAACTTAGTCTTTCTAAGGAGCAACTTGTTATAACTGACCTGAGGACTACGGTTCTTTTGAGGTCGTTTATATATAGCTATAGGTTAACTTTAAAATACAATATCTATTTCGAAATCGGGGGTGAGTCTGGATCGTTATGGTGGTAGGACTCTTTTTAAGCCCACCTAGCTAGCTACCACCCTACAGTTGAAATCTATCCCCAAGAACCTATGGGTGTGTTCTCACAATTGTATTTCACAGCTAATCCCTCTCCGTGTTATTACAAAAAAGTTAAATACGTATTAAATACTTGGTTTAAAAAAGTTTCCTAATAAATGCACCGCGCTCGCCCGAGACGAGTTCGCGTTATCCTTTTTCACAAGTCTAACCTAACGTAACCAAAGCGAGACAAAAGAGCAAGATGGCGAATATTCAGCGACCGCGGTGCGTTTAATATGAGACCTTTTTAAGGCCAAGGTTCAATGTACGTATATAACTATTTTGTAATAACACCGTCTAGGTTTAGCGTCTTAACACCATCTTAGACCACATGACCATTTTAGCTTCTGGTCAAACCCTATAAAGAATAAAAATACCTAAAAACTGTGAATCGTTGCGGGACGCCTAGCAGATGTGGAACATCGAAATTACTTTGTACAGGTAATATGCATAAAAGAATAGTTTACGACAGGAAATAAATATCGCATAATCAAAAATAAAAATATCGCATAATCAAAAAAATAAAAAAAAACATTTATGTTCATTAGACACAAAAATTAATAATTCACAATCATGTAGCGCGGCGGCTTGCCGTGACGACCATAAAAACTTGGCGTGCACTATTGTTTTTGAAATACTTGATACTATGGGATTTATGGTAGTGTTAGCTAGCTCTAGCTTATGTTAAAAAAATACAAATCTATAACGTAACGAATCAGCGTTAGCTTAGTGGCAGGACGTAGTCCGGTGAAGCTGTTAAGACCTTGCTTGGACAATAGTGTAGTCAGTTCGAAGAAAAAAAAAATTAGTGGCATGATGTTCAAAAAAATGAGGCAGATTTCAAGAATAAGTAATAAAATACATTACAATCATTTTTAGAAATATCCGTCTGTCTATTTGTTTGTTTGAACACACATCACTGTTTAAGTATTGCGTTCATGATAAAACCTCACTAAGAAAACCATAGATAATATCCTCGAGTAACATTTAATCTTGGTTTTGTTAAAATCGGTTTACTCTATAAAAAGTTATTGTAATATTATTTGTTATTTGATAGTGGGTCATGTTTCCTAGTTTTCTTAGCTACGTATCTGTATAGTATCGTACTTTAACCAGTTTAAATTACTGTAAAGTAGGTAAACCACGCTCACTAACCGGTTATTAATGTCACTGGGAATTTAAACTTTAATATTGATATAAAGTTTTAGGTCGCGTTGAGGAAAAAACACCGTAGCAGGAAAATTTCTTATTCAATAGAAAAACATTCAGTTACATTGCAAAATTTACGGTTAGATATATTTCTACTGATTTGGTTATGCTGATTCGATATATCTATAAAATTGTATATGAAATATGTGATCACAACTAGGTCTGTAACGATTTATCGAAAACTGATAATATTGGCACAACTTTATCCATATTCATATCGATATAATAATTCTGAAGAAAACATAATATCGATAAATAGAGATGATATATATCGAAAAACATGTTAAAATTTATAATCATTCATTAGTTTCATTTAGCTAAGATTTTTACCCCTTCTTATAAAGATTGGTCATGAGACCTATCATAGCCTTTCTTCAAAGGATTAACTGTGATACAGTACTGGAATAGATTGAAAGTAAAAGATAATCTAAAACGACTTTTTATAATAAATCTCAATGTATTATAATTTGCGTCTGAGTTTATTACTTTTATACGCAAAAAGGGGGGAAGGGGAGAGGGGGGGGGGAGGGGGGGGGGGGGAAAAGGAAAAAAAAAAGGTGAAAAAAAAAAAAAAAAAAAAAGAAGAGGGGGGAAAAGAAAAAAAAAAAAAACAAACAAAAGAGAAAAGGGAAAAAAAAAAAAGGGGGGAAGCAAAAAAAAAAAAAAAAAAAAAAAAAAAAAAAAAAAAAAAAAAAAAAAAAAAAAAAAAAAAAAAAAAAAAAAAAAAAAAAAAAAAAAAAAAAAAAATATTATGCTTTTCTTATTTTTGGCAACCAATCTTCTAGTAGATCATTACTACCATTGTCCAGTAGATAAAAAAAAGGAAGGGGGGGAAAAAAAAAAAAAGAAAAAAGAGGAAAAAAAAAAAATTAAGGGGGGAAAAAAAAAAAAGGGAAGAAAAAAAAAAAAGTGATATTATAAGTTTCTTCCCATCATTTCAATGAACTAACAAGATGGTGGCC
The DNA here is from genome assembly GCA_036509395.1 of Antheraea yamamai. Lineage (NCBI taxonomy): Eukaryota > Metazoa > Arthropoda > Insecta > Lepidoptera > Saturniidae > Antheraea > Antheraea yamamai. The sequence continues at coordinate 21,983,619 of AP028436.1, read as the reverse complement.
CTCTTGTTAGAACTTTCCAGGGAGTTTTTGTGGCAAGTCAGAATTCATGCTCCGTGGTATTCGACTATAATAAAAGATATTAAGTTTTTTCTTCACGCTAAGTGTGCAAACTTATTATTATCTGTATTTTTTTGTTTTTTCTTTTAACGGTAAAACTGATTTTTTTTTTTACTTTATAAGTTTTGTCGCTTGAGCACAATCTCACCTGATGTTAAATGAGGATGTGACCAAAGATGGTAAACACGCCGAACTTAAAATGGACTGGCTTTCAAGTACAGCTGCCGAGATACACCAATGCTCGATGACAGATTTTCAACTTGAGGGTGGTATCTAGCCAGAAGAAGTAAAAAAAACCCTATCATGCTATGGTTTCAGCACGATGTTTTCCTATACCGGAAGCTCCGACACAGCTGCAAGGATTCGAACCTACGTCCATCAACGCTGTCAATTAAGCCATCATCGCTTCTAGTATTGTACAAATATTGTACACGTAAGGAGCGAGGAGTATAACGAGTAGAGATATAGATAAAGGCTTCAACTCGTTCATAGTATGAAAAAATAGTAAAGGATTCTTAATTTATTTTGATAATAATATTAAAGTTTATCAATAACTTCTCAATAATTTATACGTATATTGAGTATTTAAATCAAAAGTATCTGTAGATTTTGGATTATTGTGAAGTAAATTGTTACACGTGTCTTGGAATTAGTAATAAATTACATTTCAATAATTTTTAGAAATGTCTGTCTGTCTGTTTGTTTGAACACGCATCAGTGCTAAAGTACTGCGTTCATGATAAAAATCTCAAAGCATATCCTTGAGTAACATTTAGTCTTGGTTTCATTAAAATCGGTTCACTCTATCAAAAGTTATTGCAATTTTAATGACGACGCGACTTAAGTATCAGAGAAAAGTAGATAAATAAATGGACTTAATACATTCAGATGATTTTATTTGTTAAAAACCTCCAAAAATTATGTCATTAAAATGTATATTGTTAAAACAAGGAAATATTATTCTCTGTGAGTCTTGTAAAAATGAGCAAATGTAAACGTCTTTAAAACTGCAAATATATTATTTTTATTGTAAATCGGCTAGCTACTAAGAATCGAACCTGAAACCCTACAATCTATGGCGACCGTGACAGGATTAGGTACATTATTAGTCAATGTTTTTTTTACATTAGGTTCCACTCAGGCGAAGTCGCGGGCACAGCTAGTACAAAATATAAAGAAAGTCGGTTGTCGTACGGAGGAGAAAAACGTACTGAACTGTTTTGTCTCCTATTTATATTTTACTAGCTTACCCGTGCCCACTTCGTTGTGTGGTAAACATTTATAAAAAACAACTTTTTTTTTTTTAATTTATTAAGGGCAACAATTGTACTCAAAAATAAATGTAAGCAATATTCCATAAAAAAACAACATAGTTCTTAGAGAACAATCCGCTCCGCCGCCCACGGAGTAAGTATACAGATAATTTTAGGGCAGTAAATAAAATCAAAACGAATGGTAGTTAGCTAGTAAGATTAAACATTATATTTACTTATATTACTGTATTCAGTATGAGGGTACAATGAAATAAAACAAAATATACATAACATAAAGACGAACTGACAATCAAAGCATTCTAAAACATATCATAGTTGAAAATTCAGTAACAAAATAAGATATATATTAGTTCAAGACACAATACTCTGTTTTATAGCCTTTTTAAACAACCTGTGACTTAAATATATAAATTGCTGTGATATGCTGTCAAGCTCTACAACTTTTCTCTAGAACTCAATCATATATCTCTCACCGTTAAGGCAGCGTTCGTAAGAAACGTTTTCGTTCGACCGTTTTTTCTCCGACTTACTTTGTAAATCCGACTACGACAAAAAAGTCTTTTCATTTTTCGAGTTATATATTAACTCTATGACACTCACGAATAACGTGGCTTTCTATTGGTAAAAGAATTTTCAAAATCAGTTTAGTAATTCCTGAGATTACCCCTACAACGCCACAAAGTCACAAACTTTACCTCTTTATAATATTAGTATAGATGATTGTCCAGTAGTTGACATTCGACAATAATAAAGAGTACAAAATTTTTTCTTCTTGCACTAATATACAAATATTACTGTATGTAATTCGTTTTGTTTTTTTTTTCTTCTTAACATTGAACACTATATTGAATATTTTCACAGATATTGTAGATTGTAGACGTAAAAAGCACGAAGTGTGATGTGATCGGAAAAAAATGGTTGATTTATTGATAACACTAAAGCTCGTTGGTATTTATTAAACACAAAAAATAGTTCAAGTGAAATCAAATATTTTAATCTGGGGGCACGGCAGTGCCCCCGCCAAGTCGAGCAAAAAAAAGCGGCACGGCCGTACTATTCTTTTCTCGAAGTAATTGAGGCCATTTTCGACCCCCTTCGTTGTGGATAAAACTACTAAAGCTACTAAAGCCTACATTTTCAGTAACCAAGCAGGCATTAGTATATAACACGGTATATAAATTTTTCGGGAATGAGATGAATACACTACAAAAGTGATAGATATTAGTTTTCGGTAAAAAATCTTAAAAAACCTAGAACCCGATTGCAGCGATACCTATCATTTCCAATTGTAGATCCAAACTATCCAGGGACTCACTCAAATATACACCTAGTTGGTATGTGAAAAATGTTCTAAAATAACCCTAGAACCTAACGCAGTACCACCTACCGATTCGAATTGAGATAAGAACTAATCTATATATATTGGCGATAAATGTCTTCTCAGTAACCCTTGGATAGCTCCTGCGTCATTCACCTTCACACCCATTTACTATCTCGAAGGGCCAGTGGCAGCGACAACGCAATGATTTTACCGGCTTATAGTTTTTATTTCGCATTATCTTCTGACCAACTTCATCAATTAACATGCTGTAAAATCTAAACTTTATCTCCTTGAAATTTCCATGTTGATTTAGCTGTTTTAATAAGAATTTGTAAATTATACGTAATACCTGCATCCAAACATAAAATAACGAATACAAAATTAAATGACAAAATAACGCAACATTTCTCGTGAATGACTTGTACATGTATGGATGAAAGTTTGGTGAGGCGGATGTAGCTCCATCTGTTATTTAACAACACAAATAATTATAAATAAAAATAATTTCGTTCTGTTTGAAATACGAACGACAGTTAAATGACATTGATCATAGAAGATACTAAAGTCACGATTAAAAAATGGAAAGATGGAGTTAGAACGATGAAAATTTCGGGTTGTGGGTATTTCTTGGTGCCAAAGAAAAAAAATACAAAAAAAAGTTTGTCAATTTTCCAACATTTTTTTTTAGATATGGACACCCTAGTCACCTAATGGTATGAAATATACTTTACGACCTATTTTCATACTTACGAAATGAACATACAAAAATTCATAAAAAGCGTTTCGAGCCGTTTCGGAGGAGTTCAACCACAAACACCGTGACACGAGATTTTTATATCTTCTTTATATATAAAAATCAATGTTTGTATGTTTGTCCTCTATGCATGCCGAACTGCTGATCACATTGTGATAATAATTTTGAAGGTAGTAGAGCTACGTTGAAGCTATTACTGATTTCAGCATGAATAGGTCGGCTCGTCCGGGTTAGTACCACCCTCTCACAGAAAATCGACGTGAAGTAACAGTGCTTGCATTGTTGCGTTTCGTTCGGTCAGTGAGAGCGCCGGAGGCCCACGTCTTCTTCCCCCTCTTCTGCCCTCCCCTCCTACTCCCCCACCCCTTCCCTCCAAACACAGGCTGGCAACGCACTTGCGACTCCCCTTGTGTTGCTAATGTCTATGGACGGCGGTGATCACTTAACATCAGGTGACCCGCCTGTTCGTTTGCCTCCTATAACATAAAACAAAATTAGGAGGGTATTCTGGGGACGCCCGAGAAGGTTCCTGTATCAAAAAATCTATATATAGAAATGTTTTTTTTTTCAAATATACAAATGAAATTGTTTGCTTTAAAGAAAGAAAGGGCTTTTTCTTCTTATTTAAACTTTTTACAATACATTTGATATTGTTTTGACATGTTTGACATATTTCAATGAAACATCAGTTATCACAATTAATCAATTCGATTTGTATCAATGTCATTGTTTAGGAATTTATGTAGTTCTGGCATGGATACGAGGCCATAGTAGGATCCAGGATAATGAAGCCGTTGATGTTCTTACTAAGGAAGCTATCCAGACTGGATATTTTGATCACTATAAAACCTATGTTCAGGATTTATCCTTCCCAAACAAAACTGATTTGTTTGCATCATGGAACTCAAACTGGAATGTATCCAACCAAATTAAAGGCAAATCATGCGCTACCGGATATATTCAGGACAACATTCGAGGTAAGCCATAACTTTATAAGTTTCGTGACTGTTGCAACTTTGCTGTGTCCACTATCTGTAGGATGAGGATCTATCTGTAGACGTGTGCTCTCCAGTCCATCTCGCAAAGCTCATAATCAGCGATAACTCAATATGCAAATGTGGTTTGGATGAAGGTACTTTAGAACACATTTTTTCAATTGCCCCAATTTACTATTGTATGATATTTTACTTAACAATACGTTTAAGTTCATCAAATTTTTCCAAACGCACAAAGGATGTGTATTTTCTCCTTTTACCAATACTCTGGCAAATTTTATAAGTTTTAACAAAATTAACTTTAACATAACACAATAACTAACGGTAATTATTATGTATTATTATTTAAGGCATGATGTCAGTAAGTGTTGAGTTTGTCTTTGTCTATTTCAGTAGTCTAATCTGGAAGAACTAAATTATATAATAAAGATTTAAAACTAACTATAAAGTGACTCTTCCATGACTAACTTGACACTGGTAGAATTCGTATCAATAAAACTCCAATATTAGAAAGTTAAAGTTGAAGTTTGTGATTTTGGGTGTTTGGGGTAATCTCTGGTACTACCTACTGATCCGATTTTGAAAATTCTTTCAATATTAGAAAGACATATTAGATTACTTGTTTTTTTGGTAGGTATTCTATAGAATTATAATATGGCGTACGTTGCAGGAATGATTTGAAATAACGGAATAAAATCCATAGCAAAATTAATTACTGTTACATAAGTTAAGAAAATAAATGTTACAATTACTAATTATTATAAATGACTAAAGTTATTAAGGTATCATGTATACTTTACAAATTCTTATTAATACAAATACCTAAATCAAAATGAAAATTTTATGGAGATAAAGCTTACTTTTTACAGCACTTTTAAAAACTATAAACCGGTAAAATTATTACGTTGATGCGACGATCGTTAATGAGGTGAAGAGGTGAGGGCCAGACCAGCAACCGGGATACCAGGAAGACATTTCTTGTCAATATATATAGGATAGTTTGGATTCACAATTGAACCTGGTAAGTGACAGCACCATCGGTTTCTAGATTTTTTAAAGATTTTTTGCGCTTGTAAATAAAATTGGAACCGGTAATAACCTATTTTGCGCAGACGAAGTTGCGGGAGTCAGCTAGTATTAGAGAACAATATTATAAATATTATTAGATACCAGAAATGGATTTATATAAAAAATAACACAATTACATATCTCTACACGAAAACTCACATCAATTAAGTAACTCAAGTAACACAATAAATCTGGAAACCCAGAGAAATAGAAATAACAATGTAAATTGGAAAGAACTTACGCAATACAACACCAATCACGCAATACAACCTTCCAGAGAGACGATCGAGCAAAAATGTCCGTAATGACTCGACCGACTCGCCTTTTATAGCATTCAAACTAATGTACGATCAGCCGAGATCAGCCGATAAGTTCGACCAATGGCGTGTCAGGTCAACAGTATGGACAGTTCTAATACAGTAGTCTGCTAAACAATATATGTAATATTAAAAATTTATAACGCTGTGCAATAGTCACTACGATCCAGCAGAAAATAATGTGCATTTCAACGTTTGTGTCTCTCTCCCTCTCTTTCTATATATTTTGAGTACATTTAGAATATACTATCTCATTCTCTCACAGCCTAAAACCTATGTATACATTTATAGCTATCTCTTTTTCGCTATACATTTTCCTTTCGTAAAATTCAATTCACACCGTCCCAAAAAAAGTTTTACTCAAAGAACAGCGGTTGACAAACAGGGAGGAAGACGTACTTAACTGTCTTCAGGCACGTACACGCACCCCGAAAACTGTGAAGTACGAAGTAGGTATAGGACGCTCAAACAAAACAAATTAGTATAGGGATTACAGCATTCCAGTCCGTAGTACAGTGATTAAAGCAATTTTTTACAGAGTTCACATGGCTGTTGCAATGGCTGTGCACTCCCTCGAACCAAAAGTTTGGATACGTGCCTGAATGTCTTGTTTATTCCTAGCTATATGTGGAGATTATACAAGAAATGCATATCGAATGAACAAATCCGTACGATTAGGTCAGTAACGTGTAGGTAACTATATTGTTTACGCTTATTACATTTTAATTCTATAGCAACAAGCGAAGCGGATTCAAGCGAGAAAAAAAAAGAAATAATGTCAGTTTTTGCTGAGACCTCCGGAGCAGTACGCGGACCTTGTACCGGTGGGTTATCCCTCAATGAGTGAGTAATCATAAACTAGTGCCATGTGATACGGTCAGCAAAATTACCGTGCTAGTAGTAAATAATTTCTGAAGTGAGACTTCTTATAGCACGGTAGGGGAAAACTTTCCTTACGCGTTATGCGTTACAATACCAAAATGAGTAAATGTATAGTTAAGTATTTATAATACGGGATTTCGTGTAGTATATAGTCTATGAGCATTCTCATATATATCATTTAATACATATAAGCCAAAGAAGCTTCACTTACTCCACGTGTTACGCACTAAATACCTGTAATATTTTTTTTAGTTTACTTCCACATACACAAATTTTAATCGTTTTAAAATCATAAATCATAAAATATTACATATGTGTAAGCCGTTGAGCATTTGTTTGAGGGATGACTTAGACTTGGTTCTTAAAAAATTAGGCCCTTAAAACATTGCGAAAATCTTCCGATATCACCCTTGGATGGTTTGGATTTATTTCATAAGTCGTTGGGAAGGATGCTTGGATGATTTTGCAAGCCATATTAGGATAAGTCTCGAGAAGTTAAACAGACTTTGAATGGGTATTATCTTTAGTATATGCATCAATCTATAAATGGTTACAGAATTCATTTTTATGTGACATTATTTTAATATTAATTACAAGAGGGATGAATAACCGACACTATAATATTATTTATATGTATACAGTACAGCAAATTTCAATTCAGTGTCGATAAATTTATTTGTTCCGTATAGTTATTTATTTATAATTTATAGGTTTTAGCATTTGACGTTATCATCTGATGTTAAATAACGCTGTGGTTGAAATTAGTAATAGGCTAAAACTAGAGGAGGGTTGACTTTCAAGCGCAGCTATCGCAACACACTTATAAGTGTTTGGCGGTAATATTTTACTTTGAGAGTGGTAGAAAGCCAGGCTGTCTTAGACAAAGCAACACCAATATGCTATAGTTTCACCACGCTGTTTCCATTTAAATTCAATTTAAAGCTCCATTGAAATGATTCTAACCTACGTCGATCGATGCGGTTTCCAAGCATGCTACCACTGAACTAACGTAGCTTAATATTAAACCTTCTAGAGAAATTAATTTTATTAGACACTTTTGAACCAGGAACGCAGATGTCCTGATACAGGCCTAATTGTTTTAATAAAAAATATTGCGAGACGCTCGTAGGCTTTCTTTATGTCTAAAATCCAAAAAAAAAAGTGTATACAGCGCGACTGGTTAGTCGCCAGCAATATTTTTTCAGGATACTCATTAGTCGATTCTCATTCTAAATCAATTAAATAAAGAGGTGCTTAATATTTGACCTAATTATCTAGAGAAAAACAAAACTGATGTACATTCAACATCAGGTAATTTACACAAAAACAAACTGGTGTAATATTAAGAAAAACAATGAATCACAGCGTGCCACGCAGCCCAACCTCGCACCTCGAACCGCACCCTGCTTCCTTTTGTTCGACTGTGCGGCATTTCGACGTAATGATTAACGTTGAAAAACGTCCCATTAATGTTGTTCATTGAACCTAGATGTAATTTTTCTAGGTTTAAAAGTATCGTTCCCATACTTTAAAAATTTTTAGAACATACTTTCACTAAGATTCTCTTTGTTGTTTATTAGTATTTCTTTTGATATTATTATTTTATATGTTAAATGTGACCATGAACTACCAAAGAATTGAAGGGTATTAAATTTTAAACAGTCACCTGGTATATACGTATATACATACTTGTTTAACGAGAATACAAAAGAGAGTCTTTTTACAGATTTTAACCGTTTTGAATCAAATCATAAATACGAATGGTGAAATTAAATAAGATGAATAAAAAATTCAATGAATAGTATACACAAATGTAACAAATAATGTTTATATGTTAAATATCGATTGCTTATATAGTATTTCAAAAGAAAATGGTTATTAACTAACTTAATGATGTGTTAAGGGTCATTTAAGTATTAGGTAAGCCCTAAGGAGGTGAGGCGTCTTTGATTTGTTTATTTTTGATGATATAAGGAATGGGAGATCTTGACCTGCAGGCCTGATATGTGAGGCACGCGATCTTATCCACTGGGTACTACCATCGCCCTGTAGGGAACCACTAAAAATTAATTCCTCTATACTACTACTATAAATTCCTTATTTCTAAACTGACATTGATGACCATGAATCAATAAGGAAACCAGAAGAGATTTATAAATTCTTATATAAATGTTTACGAAACATGGGACCCCTCCCATTTAACATCTTATCCCCCCGGATAAGAACATTGCTTACTTTTGCTGACCGTGACCGTGACCGTGAGAGGATTTGATAGGCAGGCCCCTTACATATCGGCGCGTGCAACTTCCGTTTCAAGCTAAACATTCACTCTCACCAGTTTATAACTCACTAAAAGAAGTATAACTTGAGATAGAGATAAAACAGATATTTAGACGGAAAATAATAAAAACAAACGTTAGATTTCGAGAACTTCGCCACCTATAACTGAGAATCAAATCAATCAAAGAGAATCAATATAAAAAACAAATACAAAAAAAAAATGAAAATCGGTCGAAGCGTTTAGGAGAACAAGAATTTAGTAACCCACGGACACCGGTATTAATATTTTTTTTGCATCCATCAATTTTGACGTAGTTTCTCTGGACTCAATGTTTCAAATATTTATCTATTTATCGTTATGCGATAAGAAATGACTAACTGTAGTAACAAAGACATCATAGTTATTCTTTTCGGCAAGCTGCAGTCCTTATGTCCAAATATAAAATACCAGATTCTGCCCGCGACTTTGTCCACGTGGCATAACTTACTTTGGTTTAACGCTAACAGAAACAACTAACAAAAACTCTCAAAAAGAAAGAAAGCCCCGATTTTGAAACATTCTACATTGATGCTCGGCTCTTATTGGTGTTAGCGTGATGATATATAGCCCCTAGCCTTCCTCGAAAAATGCTATCTAACACTGAAAATTTTTTTCGAATCGGACCAGTAGTTCTTGACATTAGCGCGTTCAAGTAAACACACTCTTCAGTTTTATAATATTAGTATAGATTACATACTCCAAAAATGATTAAAAGAACTTTAACAAGTAAAATAAATTTACAGCAAAACTGTACTGTCGCTACTTGTAATTGCATGCAAAATAAAAACAAAAGTACTTGCGGAAATTTACTGTTAAATGTTTAAGTACAGATGATAATAAAAAACCTAATTACTTTTAGCCCTTGAACCTTGGTGTTTTGTTAACACTTCCAGCGTTTTGTGTAAGTTGCGTTTAATACGCAAATATGGATACAAAATTATTTAAGAGCGTCCTCTGCTTGGACACGACATAAGAAAACATTTTTGCTCTACAGATTTTAAAGTAAAACGGCGTATGCCTTTTAATTCATACTTGCTTGTGCGATGCGATATATTCTTGTGAAAATGGTGTGTTTTCATGTGTGCATTCACGAATGTCTAATCTGGATTCATTATGCGACTTTTTATAAATTGACATTTGGTAGTTCACCTTAATCTATCTTAACTTTTGAACCTACGTTCAATTATTCTTGGTTTTTTCACGATTATACTTAAGCCTATGTAAAATATATTAATACACAACTTATATATCACTCTGAAAACCTTATATGAATGTGCATGTAAAAGGCTCGTCACAATCGGTTTAGCCCTTTAGAAGATTTGAATTTGTGAAGATCATATGCCGGTATACATGTCTCATATACGTGTCTCACTTATATATATGAATTTATATTTATCTATATGAATAGCTAGCTTAGCTTAGCTTAGACAGATTCGCAGCGTGACATCCAAGGCAGCAGCTCAAGCCGAGGTTCGGTCACTTTAAAATCCTTGAGCTTGTTGCCAAGCGGCGAAGTACGTTAAGCGCTCCCCTTAGTAGTCCGGTGAAGCTGTGAAGGCCCATTAGGCCAATATCATAGTTAGAAAAAAAACTTTAGAAGATTACCGCCGACCAACTACATAAATTTTATTAATATTTACGGATTATGAAGCGCTTCCGAATAATCACAACATAGCAAAGGGAATATAATTATCAATCAATGTCCTTTCAAATTCAAGACAACAGTATTTTCTTTTTTATACTGTAGCATGACAAAATAACGTCACTTTACGTAATGGAAACATATTCCAAAAAAGCGGTTACATCGTTGTCAAGTCTGCCCGCAGCTGGGTATATAATTGCTGGTCCAAAATTACGATAAACTAGAGATATTGCGATGGCTTTATTACTATATGTTTGATGGTAACTTGTGTTTATCCAATTATCCAGGAACGCGACACACCTAATGGTACCACTAAGCGTGCGCTGTTGCATAGTTTAATTATGATCAACAATGTATCAACAAACCCACAAGGTTTTCAGTTGAAAACAATTGCAACATCTTACTACCAGTTTTTTTCTTTTATTTCTGCAGACTCTTGGTCGGCACCTTTTTCCTGCTTTCGTTTATTATATTAATTATGTTAAAAATCGTTTTAAATGTGAACAACAATTATTATTATTTTACGTGACTTACTTACTATACTTCGAATTTTTAATTACGATTATTGTATTTATGGCGACTTCATTCTCATATTTTATAGCCATTTTTAAATTATAATCCACAATGTCCCGCGCCGGATCATCCTCGGCCCGATAGACGAACCTACTAATTGCGTCGTCAGTCACGTCGGTATAGTAGACACAGGTGTTGATGTTTCTGGACATTGCTACTATAGCATGTGTAACGCTACTGTGGATTTACATACTCCTGCCCTTTGTTTACACGATCACCACAGATTTGAAGGTATCCCTAGTATTCATGGACTCTTACAACCCGTTAGGGAGTCCTAACACAATGACCTTATATAGGTCGGTTTATGTGCTTGACGAAACATCGCCCAGAATCAAACGACGTCAGATATTTAGAATCCGATGCGTCGTATCGCGGTTGATGAATCAATGTTTAAACTAGAAGATCATAATTTTTATTATGTTTACACATAACTACGTGGGACAGAGATTTGTGGAATTACGCTAAAATGGTGCACTGTTATCTTTGACGTTACTGTGACGTGCTGTTTGAGGGCACGTTTCTTTCTAGAAACGAAATACCCGTATGACTGTATAGTGTTGAAATAAACCTAATCACCTATCACGTGAGCATCAAATTCAATGATCACGATCAATGATTTTACGAAAGTTTAAATGCTTGGAAAATGATATTATTTCTAACATGGGACATATATATTTACGTGTTACTTTAACCCTAAAAAGATAACCTACGTCGCAGAGGCGCCTGCGCTGGAAATATATTGCTGTATTTTTTTGTCCTTCGCGTGTTTTTCCACGTCCTTCTCAGCCAACTCAGTCGTCAGTTTGCCCTTTCACGTGACGACTGTTTCCATGCTGTAAGTACTATAGTTTTATTTATATGACGAGTCTATGCGCTCGCGAGGCGTATGGTTATCTTTTGTGAAACTTTTGAGTTAGTTAATATTGCAGTTGTAACGATTCAAAGCCTATTTGTAAATGTTTTTTATTTGTTTTTAGGAACGATATATTATGTATGCATTATAGCACATAGGAAAACGTTGGTCGAAAATGAAATTTGCGCTTTATGCGTTGAATAGCTATGGTATCATACAAACCGATGCCCGTCAAGATGGTTTGTTTATTATCATCGTGTGATGAGCAAGGTGTCCTAAATCCAGTAACTGGTAAGCTTAAAATAATTATGTATTATAATCTAGCCAAAGGAGATGTGGACATTTTCGGCAAAATGTGCTTTTCGATGTCGTATTCAAGGTAAACGAATATGTGGCCAATGACTATGTTTTATGGCATAAGGAATATAAGTTTTGTCAACTCTTATGTGACACACTACCACAATGTCATGTCAAAACATGAAAAGCCTTTGAATAGAAGAGGATACATGAATAAACTCAGTACACAACTAGCTACGCCATGAATGACAGAGAAACTAGAGACTTCTACTTTGCCGAGACATGTTTTGAGTATCTTCGAAAATATTGTTCCAGAATGCTCTGCACAGGGTCGTACAAAACAAGAAGAGGAACCATACGGCATAGTATAAAGAAGACGTTATTGTACGTATAAAAAATAAATAATGTCAACCTGTAATAAATGAAAAGAACTTTTTGCGGGGAAAAAATACGTTTGCCATGAATAGTACATTTTTAATTTTTTTTTATAAAGATATTTTTTAAATGTTTAAATTAAAAAAATTTAAAAAAAAAAAATTTTTATTTTATAAAAATAATTTTATTTTTTTTAATTTTTTAAAAAAGGTTTTTTTTTTTTTTTAGGTTTATTTGTTTTAAAAAAATTAAAAAAAAAAATAAAAAAAAAAAATTTTATTTTTTTTAAAAATAATTTTTAAAAAAAAAAAAAAAAAAAAAATAATTTTATAAAAAAAAAAAAAAAAAAATGGCAGGATTAAGCTCAGACATACTGCAGGATTCACAACCATGTGTTCCGTTACTTAATTGCTGTTGTGTTTGTGTTTCAAGTAAGCTTACACAATTCAATAGCTCTGTTCCACTCTTCACAACATGAACTCTTAAAAAAGGCTTAACTTAAACAAAGTAAATTTAGAAGCGTTATAGATACAACCATATCTTTCTTCGCGTGAATTAAATTAAACCTTGTAATGTTGACTAATGGTGAAGAATAAAGTCCTGAGGAAACTTGAACACTCACGAATTATTATTGTAAGCCTCTCATTCTGGCAGAACAGGGGCGGTAAGATGCCTGTACCCAATTAAATCCCTCCCATTATGTACATTACCAACAAACTCATCATAATGGCATTCTTTTAGTTTGTCTCGTTCAGGGATTGACCAGTGTATATTCAAATACCCAGAGATTTGCAGGCCAGCATGACAACAACGACTGATGATCAATTGTAGATTTTTCGACAACCACCATTGTATTTAGATTGCATTGCTCTTACCGTCAAATATGGGGCAGTCACATAATCCTACTACCATAAAAAATGAAAAATGGGTACTCTAATTCAAGTATCAAATTCGAAAAGTAATAACTTTATGTATGTATGTATTAGAATGTAAGCCAATCAGCTTTATACAAATAAATGTGGACACGGTAGTAACAAATTGGAACGTAATCGAGCGATTGACAAAGCAGTGCTCAATTAGGAACATATGCCAACTAACACGTGGGGTCTGGCCGCTCTTTTTTACAGTTTATGAATATTATTATTTGAAATTATTTCCGTTAACACTATGGTTCCAGGAGCATAGTTAATCAGAAGATAGAGGTTGTTCGTATCGTCATTTATTTTATACTTCGTGAGTAACGTTTGACTACTAGCTCATTTGATGTTGAATGACGATGTGATTTAAGGTGGTAAACACGCTGAACCTAGAGGGGTCTGGCTCTCAAGTGCAGCTGTTGGAACACACCGATGCTTGGCGACAGATTTTAAACTTGAGGTTGGTAGTTAGCCAAATGGACTTCGAAAAAGCTCAACCCATGCTATGGTATCAACACGATGTTTTCCTTTACTGCAAGCTCTGACTTAGTTTCTAGGATTCAAGCCTATGTCCATCGATGCTGAGTCCGAACACGATATCAACTAAGACATAATCGCTTCAAGGTTTACTACGTAATATATTACTATCGTTGAGTATACCATACGGAAATAGTCAGGAGTACGCGCGAAAAGAGGACGATAATCGTATATTCGTAGATGAGAAAAAAGCTCAGGTTAGAATCCGAGAGGCAAGAATTCGTCTCAGACAGGAACAACAGTATGCCCTGGATATCATCACTGCTGCAGCAGGCTCTGCTATATCACGCTAGAATCGATGATTTGAACTTGAAAGTTCAATCGCGTTTCTCTCGAAATACCATTTTTAAATATTGTTAAAATGTTGCTCTTTCATTCATATTATATTTTAAGAAATAGAGAGAACATGCTTTTATCTTTGGCTACGAGATTCACGTCGCCCGTTAATACCAAAAAAGGTAATTGCGCGTTAAACGAAAATAAACTATTCACTAAGTAGTGCGGAGCGGCGTACCTACGTGATTGGGATTATTTTTGGAATGCAACATCAGAATAGTTCAGTGCGAAGTTAATATTATACCCGCTAGATGTGTATTTACATAAGTTTAATTAGGGACGGTTAAACAGTAACGCGGCAGCGTGGGACGCGGGATAGGTGCCCGCCGTCGGGTTTGTTTTCCTTGTAACGTTTAAAATCGACGTGTTTGTTTAAACAGTTTCAATTCACTTCGACTGCTGACAGACGTGCAATCTCCAAAATCCAATGTTGTGCGCAATCACTTCTATATTTTGACCTAGACTAGTTGGTTTGACAGACAGTTTAAGTGTGGATCATGGTTACAGATTTTTTAAAGCAATTATACCAAATAAGAAGGGACATGTGGTCAAGATGGCTAAATTTATAAGGAGAAAGTTTTCTATTACACGACACTCAAATATCACCGAAAAATCAAATTTATATAATTTGTAATTATATTGATCGATATAGTGTCCAACTAACTTTTTGAATCGTTGTCGCTTCAAAACTTAGGTTTATTTGCCGTCATAGTATAGGCAGATTGACGGAGCTATTCTAAGATAATTCTAGTAATCAGGTATAGATAGTTAAAGTAGCACGGTGAATACTATTTACTATAACATGGGATTGGAAAATCCTCAAAAATCAAATAATAAAACTAGTTAATATTATGATTTTACCAACGAATTAACTATGTAATATAAATGTAATAAAAATATGTAACCAAATTATATGCAGTGAGAGTCGGAGCGAGGGATGTAACAGCAAAATCCACATATAACCTACTAAAATATCTTGACCTGTCAGAAGCAATCGTAAAATTCTTTAAAGAATCTTATATAGAGCGATCTTATACATAATCATGATTTTACCGGATTTGACAAGACGGAGAGTAGTGCGGTCAGTGGAGGAGGTCAGCGTTGATGGGCATCGATGGGAACCACATCAACGAACAATTGTGTCGCAAGCCCTAAGCACTGTTTCGGGCTTTTCGCCCTGCGAAATGATTAGTGAATTCATGCAACGCTTAAAACTTTGTCTTAAACTTGGATTAAATCGAATTAATAATATTCTATTAATTGCGACATCGATGTTGTTTAAGGCACTTTTCGGTTTCTCAGCACCCACTTTTCCAATACGAAACTGCGGTTCTAATGTCATAAGTATTCGTTGGTCGTTTGCATTTCATTACATACATACGAGACGCTTCTAAGATCGAACTCGGGTTAATTGTTATTAATGAATTCACTCACGGGGGTTATTTTTAACATTTTAAAATAGAAGCCAGATGTTTCTAAATTGAGACGATTCGTATCGAAATAATAACTCTACCTGCATTCCATTGGAAATTTTTCATGTACTATATTTATTTTTAAGATCTTTGAACTAAATTGTTTGTACACATTAATAACAAACTAATTCTCGAATTTTAAACCGTCAAACATTGAGAGTTACTTGGAAATGAGTACAAGTTACTGAAGTTATTTAATGAACGTGTTCTATTTTTTTAATACAATATAAATGTACAGGTAGAAATGTTCATTATTGCAACAACTACTAACTAATAGTGAACAAATTATTCAAGTCATAATTATTTTTTTGTTTATTATTTATCCCTAATCTATTATTTTTATTGATAATGACAGTATCTGGCCAGTGCTATTGCAACGTATGGACACGAAAGCATTATATAATAACCAATAGGTGCGAAAGACGAAAAGAAGAGAGTCTTCACGTCTCTCACACTCATAGTCACGAGACGAATAATCAATATTAATTTCATAATCGTGTTATTGCTACAAGTTGCATAGAATAGTAAATTACCCGACAGCAGGATAACTGACAACAAATATAATATAATTGTGCAATTTATTCATTAATATAACCGTTATTAACATTTATCATAAGGATATTCAGCGGAGTTCAATGGTGGCTCAATGAAAGTATGTTGATTGCTGTGAGCTTAGAGTTAACTTACAAACACTTTTATCAGGAAAATTATAAAGTAGTAGAGCCTGTGCAAGATTCGGTTGCGGAATCATAAGGGTGTCGGAACTCCATTCTCAAGTTTGGCTGTCTTTGCCCCTGCGCGTAAATCAAAATGTCAAATGGAACGACTTCGGTTTTTGCACTGTATAAGTAGAAATGTTTTGGAATTTATATGGGAGGAAAAGCTATACCCATAAAAGGGCTATACCCATTTCTCCTACAGACCAGCATCGCTCGAGCTGCTCTATCCCAGCCTCGAGAGTGTAGTAGACAATAATCTACCGGTATAATAAAGACAAGAGGTGTTCCAACTCGGTCTTCAGGTGTAGCAACCCTACGATAGCTGGCCTTAGTACTGCGGTCTTTTTGTGGTCGATTATGGAAAGCTATAGGCTGCAATGACAACTTAATATATAAGATGGACTGTAAACCTCTTCGCTACTTCATAACATAACAATAGTATATTTGCCCAACAGCACTTGAGAACCAGTTCCATTCTATGCTTATTGTATTACCAATATTCGACATAATGCAACTTAACGAACAAGACTGTGATTAAAAGCTAGGGATGAAATTCTTAGCATTCCATTGTTTCACAGTGCGGATGCATTGTAGGGCAGTATTACAGGGTACAGAGCGCGAAACAACCTTTTGGGCTTGTGACGCAAGTCTAGGTTTATGGGTCCCCTATCGATGTAATACAACGCTGACCGCCGCTGTTCGCTCTAGTGTGCCTGCTTTGCCAAATCTGGTAACAGCCTACCAGAGCCGCTTTAGAACTTCTAAAAAGAAGTTTATTATTGTTCTTGTAGAGCTTTTAGTAGGTTGAGCAAGGATTCTATTGGTATACTCTTCGCTTCTACTTACATTTCGTATCATCTGACCATACATACACTGAGCTTTACCAGTAATGAACGTTTGAACTCTATGCGTTACTTAACAGTTTTTGTTATATTTTGGCCAATTTAAACAATAACTATAACCTATATATCATTCTGATATATAAGCTACATCACCGTGATATATAATCCCATCAAAATCCGTTCAGTAGTCTTTTCTTTATTAAAATTTCTAAACTTTCTCACAAATATTCTATTTTGTAATATTTTATTATAATTATTAACAACGTTTATTTAAACCGCAGATGCATTAGTAAAAGGTAAAAAATCAAAGAAAATTATTATGACATATGTTTGTTTTCTAACCGTTAAAGGTAGTCAGTGAGCTAAAGAGAGATTGATTATATAAATATACTAGCGGACCGGGCGGACGTTGTCCTGCCTTGAAAACAAAAAAATCCTAAAAGTCGACCGCAGCGCCACCTACCGGGTCCAATTGTGAATCTAAACCATTCTCGGATCCACTCGAACACGCACACAAAATTTCATCAAAATCGGTCCAGTCGTTTAGGAGGAGTTCAGTCACATACACACGCACACAAGAAATATATATATTAAGATAATGTGCTTTCCCCAGAGTTAGAAGCGACGCTAAATCTTTGTTATAAGTCACAGGCTACGGACTATGATTAAAAAGTAGAAACAAATGTTGCTTGTAATCACGTGGCACCTATACTGCGTCTTTAAAAGAGCTTACCTAATGCCATTTTTTTAAATCATTCAAACAAAATCATTTTTCCTTGCTCAAGTCGATAAATATAATTTGATAAAAATATTAGACTAGTTTTATTATATTACTAGCCTCTGCCCGCGACATCGCTCGTGTGGAATAGTTACTTTGGGCTAACGCTAACACGCAGCGGAAGCTCTCAAGAGGAAAAAATACCGCGATTTTGAAACATTCTTCATTGGTGCTCCGCTCCTATTGGTATTAGCGATTGATAATATATAGCCTATAACCTTTGCCGATAAATGAGCTATATAACACTGAAACAATTTTTCAAATCGGACCAGTAGTTTCTGAGATTACCCCCTACAACGTCACAAACTCACAACGTCACAAACTTTATCTTTTTTTTCGAACTGACTACGCTATTGACCTAGCAAGGTCTTAACAACTTCACCGGACTACTAACGCGAGCGCTTAAGGCACTCAGCCGATTTTATTTGGGCAACTAGCTCAAGGGTGTACCGTACACGCCGTGTACGTGTACACACCTCGGCTTGGGCTGTTGCCTGATACATGCAATTCGCGACCTATCTGAGCTAGCCTAAGCTAAGCTAACTATTCATACATATATGAGTTGTTGAAACATATATGTGTACCAAGCGTACATACCTCAACAACTCTTATATATATTTCATATCGAACAATTTTCTAAACTATTTCAGTTTTATAAGGGAAAAAAATAAAACCCTTGCACTTTCATGGGTAAGCATGTATGCGTGCACGTGTGTGGAGGTGATATGTATAATGTTGTCGCTGTGATGTAAGATTTTGTGTCACTGTATCGCGCGAGCAGCACACTCAAGGGCTCCACACCGAGGGAACGGACCTAGATTTGAGCCGCTGCCGAGGTGGGCCTAATTTACCCCCAGACCACGGCGGCGTGATCTGCGGTTATGCGGTCGTGGGCGTGAGCACGCTCTGTTTGGAGAGACAGGCTGGTACTGATCGTTCACTGCCGTTATTTCATCGTGAGGGTTAGTAAAAATATGTCGCGGACGTCTTTTATAATGCGCAGCGTTCGGTACGGGTAGGTCCCTATGTAGATCAAATCTCCGGACGTACCACGGGGCACCGGTCACTTTACGTAAAACGCGGTTTTGAAGAACCTGCAACTTATGAAAATTATCTTTCGACATGTGCGCAAAAACGGGACAGCTATATGTCATCACGGGACGGATACACGTCTTATACAAAGTGAGCTTGTGTCTGAGGGAATAATCAAACTTTACTCTTTATAATATTAGTATAGATTATTAATGAGTATAGATAACAGATAATAATTGTTGGGAGTTTTTGGCAGGACCGTAGTGTGTCATGTAGTGGATTTTATATTTTATTCATAGTATTGTGTTATTTGACTATATTTTGTAATATTAAATAAAAAAGTGAAAATAATACCATGGAGCATGCCACAAAAATTCCCTGGAAAGTTCTAATAAGGGCGCCACCATCTATTAGAACATTGAAAGTATCAGAAAACTCTTGTAATATTATTATCTACTCGGTAATGGCGGTACTAATATAGATACGAGAATCGAGATTAGAGGGCAAAAATAAAATTTAAAAAATATTTACAATTTGACACTTTGTATAAGTAATCGAATGATCGGATTATTTTTCAAACGCAGATAATACAAAAAGGTTTTCAAGAATTTAGGTTTCTTCAATACGCTCTGCTTCACATTTGACCAACATAATATGATAATGTTACTAAAGTAATTACAATAAATAAGTGTAGGAACACGAATCCACGGATATCTCGTCCATATTCCACGCACCAGAAAAAAATGTAGCTAACTGTTATTGAGGCTAATGGATTTGAAATATTTTAAGTGGATTAAACTTTCGAGTTACTTTAAAACTGAAGGATTACAAAAACCCGGCCGGGCTTTGCACACGTAGCAGCGAGTTGCCGCAATGTACGTACCGAAGCACATAATTTCAACGTTACTCATTAAACCAGAAGCGAATTCCATCAGGTGAAATGTAAATACACACAAATTAATTTTAAACCGCGCCCACGACCCGTATCTATACACTGCGTCTAAGATAAAAACATGTTATTCTTCTTATTCTTTGTAAGTTATTTTTACAAATTTGAAGTTATATTTTTAATCCGGTCACGAGATATAGAGTAATGACACCGTAAGGTGCCATTGCTGAGCGTAATGGAAAAACAACTGCGTTTGACGTGCGTTAGAGGCAACGGACATAACATTATAATGCCTAAAATATGTTTACCGACTCATTAAATAAATAATTACAGTCCTCAAACTTTTTGACCACTTCAAATATAGATGCTCAAAACACAAATTTGGGTATGAATATATATGTATGTATATTATATGAATAACATCAAGATAATTTAAGGATAAATAAATGCTAACTTTAAACTCCTATAATCATAAATTAACTTTGTTGTGCATTACACTATTGACTGTATTATCCGAAAGCTCGAACATATGGCTATATTCAGAGCGGTCCAAAAATTGACGAGTACAGTAGGTACAGTTTGGTGGATACATTTTAATGAAATGCAAGTGAATTAGTTTATTACCTGGTTTGCTACAATTTTTTATTGAAGTGAACATTATAATTTGAACATGTTCAGTAAAAAAAAATTTAACCCAGTGTCTGGCATAAACTCCAAATTGATCATAAAAGTTCGATAAGTGGAGTTTTTGGCGGGATGTTAGTCTGTCATGCCTGGAAGACTTATTTGGTTCTATGTTATGTAATATTGATGTCAGTTTTAATATTTATTTTATTGCTTTTCTTTGTACTAGAGACCATAAATCTAATGTCGGCTATTAAACAAATACTATATTGTTTCTTTGACAAAACATAGAGCTTACATTATAACGTAAAAAAATCAATAAATTAGATTTTACAGCATAATTATAATACTATATTTTCATGGATACGTAATTACTGAAGAATTTTAGTTAGCTACTGAGGGAATTTACTGTGTTATTAAAAGTAATGGTGAATGTGGAATGCATTGTTGAAACTAAATTTGACTTCTCTATAGTTAAGAAGACACCAAATTTTACTCAATTTACGTTTATTGGGTTACCACTTTAAAAACCGCTTAAAAGGACTTCAGAATGTAACGTAAATAAAATAATACGTCCATCGGTCACGGATGACTTCTATCGTAGGATTTCTAACGATTCGACGAGCTTCCGTTTTGATTTTCAGCCAAGATTTCGAAATATTCCCCTTGTTTAGCGTAATATATTTAAAAATACTTTGATGTAGTACGCAAAAATTATATTGGGACGATATTTTTGTATTTCCGATTCTATTATTAGGGCTGTTGATATTTCACAAACGTGACGTTTTCTTTAAATGTTCCATAATTGCTGTAGAATAGTGCCAAGAATGAAGTCTAAATTACTACATACAGTTTTTTCTAAATAATTGATGAATGCAGAGTTGAATCTATGATCCATGATGATGACCGATCCTGTTCGGACACCCGTCGATCGACGTAGGTTCAAAGGACCCGCCGGTCTTGATGATGGACAACATCTTGATGAAACTATAGCATAGTATTAGAGCTTTTTGTAAGCGGCCTGGCTAGCTACGATCCTTAAGTTGAAAATCTGTCGCCAAGCAACTGCGTGTTCCGGTAGCCAGTAGCTAGGACGTCATTTATATGGAGATTTTTAACCAAATGTTTTCATTTTTTCGTACGATTTATCACACCGTTTCATACAATCCTTATCCTGACAATTGCATACATAACAAAAGAACTAACCAAATATTACCAGCCATTCTGAATCGATGCGTTTATTTGCAACAATTGATTTTTATTCATGTATAAATAATAAAAAAAAAAGATAAACAGATACGAACGATCAATCTGTCCTAGACAATGATATTATAAATAAAAAGCTGTAGATACGTTACCTTGTAATGATCACCGGTTAATGTACGACACTGATAGATGTCACTAGTTGTTACGTTGGCGATTGACATTAACGAAACACATATCACCTCCACACACGTGCACGCATACACGCTTACACATGCAAGTGGAAGGGTTTTATTTTTTTCCCTTATCAAACTGGAGTAGTTTAGAAAATTATTCGATACGAAATATATATAAGAGTTGTTGAGATATGTATGCTTGGTACACATATATGTATGAATAGTTAGCTTAGCTTCGGTTAGCTCAGATAGGTCGCGAATTGCATGTGTTAGGCAACGGCCCAAGCCGAGGTGTGCCGTGCACCCTTGAGTTAGTTGTCAAATAAAATCGGCTGAGTGCCTTAAGCGCTCGTCTTGGTAGTCCGGTGAAGCTGTTAACACCATGCTGGGTCAATAGCGTAGACAGTTCGAGAAAAAAAAGAGGTGATGAAGTGCGGGTATTGGGAAAAAGGAACAAATAGTTAATGAGCGTTGGAAGAGACGTCTAAAATGAAAGTTTAATCGTTTTGTGGACGCACTGTGATAATAATAAAGTAAACTTGAAATCATCACAGTTTTGACAACGGATATATTAGTGGATCGTATTCGACACGGGGTAAGCTATATTACTTACTAGCCGACCCGTGCCCACTTCGTTGGGCGGTAATAGGCATTATCAAGCTACAACTTTTCTCTAGTTTCAATCATATATATCTCATGGATTTGATTACAGTTTACCGAAATGCCTTTTCGTTCGACCATTTTTCTAGACTCCAAGAGATTACCCCCTAACCTCACAATATTTACCTCTTTATAATACTAGTACGGAGTACGATTAAGAAAAACTAATTATTAACGGCTTATTTCCGCGAGCTGTTTCACCCTTCGGATGCTATTACCGGCTAACGACGATCAGAGCTCCACTGAGACCATTTACCCGGATCTGCAAACATTTAACGATCTTAAACGCAGCTCCTATTGGTCTTAGAGTGTGATATTAGCCCAGGACACTCATATACAACGTGGCTTTATATTGGTAAATGACTTAAATAACAAATGGAGAGAAGAATTTTCAAAATCGGTTGAGTAGTTCCTGAGATCCCCACGATAACGCACACACTCACAAACTTTACTTTTTTATAATATTAGTATATTGATTATAGCCCCCCGCCACTTCTCCACTAGTCTTAGACAAAATGTGGAAGTAACGATGCACAGCATAAGTTCTCAATAAGGGTGGTGAATCTCGATTTTGAAAGATTTTTCAATTGTGCTCCATATTATTGGCCTTAGCGTGATGATATATAGCCTATAACCATTCTCGATGAATGAGCTATATAACACTGAAAGAATTATTCAAATCGCTTGCTAGTTAGCCAAGTTTTAACAAGGCGATGTCCAAGCGCTTATGATGTATCTACAGCTTTTTAGTCATGTCATAGATTATACATACAAAAAAGTATCTATTATATATTCGGGCTAATCGTCGTAACGACTGAACTAATTATGACAAGAATTTTAAGAAAGAGGACTTTTTAGAGTATTGTGTAGACCATATTTTATAAAGATTGTCTATAGGGACTAAGCAGTATTATGAATAATTAACAGAGGTTCCTTAAAAT